>JANZLB010000024.1:14235880-14247126 GCA_026167865.1 Notarius quadriscutis | reverse complement strand
AAGCCTTTCGGATGAGAGGTGAAACATCTTCAAGAATCTTCAAGCAAGTCCAGTTGCTCTCTTCTACCACCCACAGAACACTAACAAATTGTGATATTTTGTGAACTGAGTTCAATAATTGTTTTATCATTCAAATAATTTTTTTTTAAATACAGACTATAAAGTTCATGTGATGAGTCAAACGATAACAAAGAAATTGAGCCATGTTGACAAACGTGTGAAGTAACTGCACATGAGCAGACCATTAGTTGCAACAAAATGGCTTTCCACCGTAATTCACATTAGCAGACTGTTATTTGTAGGCAGCTATTTGCAGTTTGCTTAGCCAATCAAAATGTTGTAAAAAATTATTTGAATGATAAAACAATTATTGAAATCAGTTTTCACAAAATATAATTGTCAGGGTGCAGGCACTTACAGATGCAGATGCAAAGGAGAGCAGGAGAAGCAAACTGTAGACAGAGCCAAAACAGTAGACAAGAAGCATAGTCAAAGAAACGGGTGGAGGTCAGTCGATCAGCAAACTGGAATACATAGATGAGACTAAGAGATGTGGTCGAGGTAAATGTAAACAAAAGTTGAATACTAGAAGGCAGGTCGAAAGTAAACAGCTTGGTAATGACAGGAAGGAAACACTGAATGATACTTCACAGTGAGTGAGAGTGAGAGTGGTGTTTATATAGGGTTGTTGATGATAATGAGAGACAGGTGCATTTAATAAGCTGGATACAGAAGGCACTGTGGTTCTTGGGAGTTGTAGTTTGTGGCAGCCATGTTTGAAGGTTGTTTTGAGCTTGTGCTCTCAATGCTGTTACTGATAGAACACCCCCCTCCAAGGAGCTCCCTCTGGGAGCAACATTCTTCCTTGGATGTCCTCTCCCTCTTGGTGCCAGTTTGCTGGGGTGTTGGCTATGAAATTCCTATATCAGGAGAGGGTCTAGGATGTCCCTTGCGCCTACCCAACTTCGCTCCTCAGGTCCATAGCTCTCCCAGTCTACCAGGTACTCTAGTTGTCCTTGTCTACGTCGGGAGTTCAGGATCTTGTTTACCTGGTAGATGGGTTTCCCCTCAAAGCTTAAGGGAGGGGGCTCTTTGGTGGGAGAGTTAGCTGATAGTGGGCCTTGGATTGCTGGTTTCAAACAAGAGACATGAAAAGTGGGTGCAACTCAGTTGTGAGGTGGGAGCTCTAGTTTATACAAGACTTCATTGATGCGACCGAGAACCTTGTATGGACCAATATAGCGAGCCTGTAGCTTCTTACATATTTGGGTTCTTTCAGATCTCTTGTGGAGACCCATACCTGATCTCCTGGAGTGTATTCTGGGTTCTTGCTCCTGTGTTTGTCAGCATATTGCTTGTATTTAGCATTGACTGTTTCTATTCTCTGGTGTACCTCCTCCCATACCTGTTGGATCCACTTGAACCAGGTGTCAACTGCTTGTACCTGGATGGGTGCATTATACCATGGGAACCAGGGGGGTGTTGGTAGCTGAGTATGCACTGGACTGGAATTAGTTGAGTGGCAATTTGAGTGAGTTCTGTGCATACTCGGCCCATAGAAGGAATTGTGCCCAATCCCCCTGGTTACGCATGCAGAAGAGTCACACGAAGCACCCTACAGTATTTCCTGGTTGGCCCGTTTGACTTGGCCGTTGGACTGCAGGTGGTAGCCGGAGGTTTGACTTACTAAAATTCCCAATCTTTCCATGAAGCATGACCAGAGTTTGGAGATGAACTGGGGGCCCCAGTCGCTGACAATGTCCTCCAGAATGCCAAAATATCTAAAAACATGGTGGAAGATAAGTTCGGCAGTTTGAAATGCTGTGGATAGACCAGATAACAGGATGAGTCTGATAGTCTTGGTAAACCTGTCGATGATGATTATGATAACTGTGTTGCCTTGGGAAGATGGAAGATCAGTGATGAAGTCAACGGTCAGGTGTGACCAGGGTCTTAGAGGTACAGGGAGGGGGCATAATTTTCTGGTGGGTGGAGTTCATGGTACCTTGTCTTGTGCACACTGAGCATGAGGAGACAAGGTGGTTGATTTTAGTCACCATATCCTCCCACCAATATTTATTCCTAAGTAGCTGGTGTGTACGCTGGCTACTGGGATGGCCTGTGGTGGGGGATGCATGAGCCTAAGTGATGAGTCTGCCTCTGAGGTTGTGTGGGACATACAGGAGGCAGGGGGGGGGGATTCTCTGGAGGTGTCTGCGGTTGAGCTCTTTTGATTTCTTCATCAAAGTCCCAGGTAATGGCCTGAACAAAACACTCAGGTGATAGGATGCGGTGTGGTTCGGATTTGTGTGGTAAGGAGCTGTGGATTCTGCATCAGCCTTGGTGTTCTTGGTGCCTGGATAATATGATATCGTGAATTTAAAATGAGTGAAAAACAGAGCCAATCTGGCTTGACGTGGGTTGAGGCGCTTTGCTTGTTTAAGATATTCAAGGTTCTTGTGATTGGTTAGGATTACAAAGGGGTGTGTGGCTCCCTCCAGTGTCTCCACTCTTCAAGGGCTAACTGAATGGCTAGTAGTTCTCTATTGCCGATGTAATAGTTCCTCTCTGCAAGTGTGAGCTTCTTAGAGAAGAAAGCCATTGGGTGCAGTTTGGGCTTCTCCCTGAACCATTGAGAGAGCACTTCCCTTACTCCAGTCTCTGATGCATCTACTTCCACTACAAAAGGCTTAGTGGAGTCAGGATGCTGAAGTATGGGAGCCGTGGTGAAAGTGACCTTGAGTTTTCTGAAGGCCTCCTCGGATGCTGGATTCCACTGGAGGTGTCAAGGCCCATTCTTTAGGAGAGAGGTCAGGGGTGCAGTGATGGTGCTAAAGCCCCTAATGCAGCACCGGTAAAAATTGGCGAAGCCCAGAAAATGCTGTAGTTCCTTAACTGAAGCAGGAGCAGACCAAGACGTGACAGCCAAGACTTTAGATTTGTCCATGCTGACTCCCTCTGTGCTGATAATGTATCCCAGAAATGAGATTTGGTGTACATGAAATTCACACTTCTTGGCTTTTACATATAGGTGATTTTTGAGGATGTGGGAGAGTACAGATCTAATGTGTTTTTGATGGCTTTCATCATCAGAGGAGTAAATTAAGATGTCGTCAATGTAGGCAATGACATACCTCCCCAACATGTCTCTGAGAATGTCATTGATCAGGCACTGAAATACACTTGGTGCCGAAGAAAGGCCATAAGGCATTACCTGGTATTCAAAATGGCCGGCGGTGGTACTAAAGGCTGTCTTCCATTCGTCCCCTTCTCTGATTCTCATCAGGTTATACGCACTATGTAAGTCCAGTTTGGAGAAGGTTCTAGCGGAACCTAGTTGCTCAAGGGCCAAAGGTACAAGTGGAAGAGGGTAGGGGTCTTTTACTGTGATTTGGTTGAGACCCCTATAATCAATGCATGGACGAAGACCTCCTCCCTTCTTCTCTATGAAGAAAAAGCCAGCAGATGTAGGTAAGGTGGAAGGTTGAATGTACCCCTGGTTCAAGGCTTCCTGTACATATTCTTCCAAGGCTGCTTGCTCAGTCTGGGAAAGTGGATAAATATGGTTGCATGGAGGAGTGGTATCTGGGAGGAGATCAATTGCACAGTCATATGGGCAGTGAGGAGGTAGGCCACATGCTTTACCCTTGCTGAATATTTCCTTTAGGTCCGTATAACATTCAGGAATGCTGTCGAGTGAGTTGGGCTGTGGACTCTCCACTGACATAGATGAGAGGGTTAGTTGGGGATGAAGCAGACAGTTTTGAAAACAGGTTTATGACCTTTGAAGAATGTCTTTATGCTGCCAGGATATCAGTGGATCATGTAATTGAAGCCAGGGATAGCCTAAGATGATGTTATGGTGTGCCATCGGTGTGACATACAGCAAAAGAAGTTCTGAGTGAAGAGCTCCCACCTGAATTTGAAGAGGGATAGTGTGAGTGGTGACGAGTCCATCCCCTATGGGACCTCCGTTGATGGTCTTGAGGCTGAGTGGTCTCTGCAAGGTGTTCGTGGACAGGTTGAATTTCTGGATGATTGAGATGTTGATGAAATTTCCCTCTTCCCCTGAGTCAATAAACAAAGCACTAAGCAAACAGAGCACATGTGTTGA
Organism: Notarius quadriscutis; assembly: GCA_026167865.1. Classification (NCBI taxonomy): domain Eukaryota; kingdom Metazoa; phylum Chordata; class Actinopteri; order Siluriformes; family Ariidae; genus Notarius; species Notarius quadriscutis. Next base: position 14,243,012 of record JANZLB010000024.1, on the reverse strand, counting down.
CACTGGCAGCTCCAATATGACTGGTATTTTAAAAGATTCAATCTTATGAGGTGACAGGGCACTCACTGGGCTGGTCAATGCCTCAGCAGGACATGTAGAATTGCTGCGAGCCAAACGAACAGGGCATTTAGAAATAAGATGGTTAGGATCTCCACAGTAGAAACACAAACTCTCATATTTTCTTCTCTCTCTCTCTCTCTCTCTCTCTCTCTCTCTGAATGCTTCAGATGAGTCTAAGATACCACCATGGGTGTGGGCAGTGGCTGGAGGCAGTGTGGCAGCATTTTGTAAAGCTGGTCTACTGCTGATCAGATGATCCAATCGGATAGCTAGATTGATGAAAGAGTCTAGAGTTAAGTGTTCATCTCGACATGCCAGCTCGATCAACACTTCTGGGCATAGACCTTGGCAAAAAGCAACCTTTAAAGCTGGCTCATTCCAGCCACTGCTGGCCGCTAGGGTTTGAAAGTCCAGAGTGTATTTGGTGACTCTTCTATTTCCCTGCTTAATGGTCAACAGACTATCTCCAACTTCAATGCCCTTAGGTTCATGATCGAAAACTCGCTTAAATAATTCCAGGACACGGCTGTAAGACGTAGGTGTGCTCACCTCCACGCTCCCAGACAGCACTTACTCACTGAAGAGCCTTACCAGTCAGCAGTTACCAGTCACTCCTAACTGAAGAGCCTTACCAGTTACCAGTCACTCCTAACATGCCCCGAAGCCGCCGTAAGCTCCACAAAGCTCCTCCCGTTACCTGAGAAATATGCCGGCGATGCTGCCAGCTGGGAGGGGATTTCTTCTTCAATTCTCCCTTTATTTCTCATCCCTCACCAGCATTTCCAATGATCAAAGGATCACAAAGGAAATCCAGGAAATGACTGTAAGAAATGACTGTAAGACGTAGTGTGCTCCGTGCTCCCAGACAGCACTTACCCACTGAAGAGCTTTACCAGTCTGAGTGGTAATGCTTTTCATTGGGTAAGTGTTGTAGTTCGTGGCAGCCATGTTTGAAGGCTGTTTCAAGCTTGTGCTCTCAATGCTGTTACTGACAATTGTGATTTGTTAGTGTCTCGCAAGCAATTATTTGCCTTTGTCTTCGGCATTGGCAAACAATTCATTGCTTGCTCGCCACTAACAAATCATGATATTTTGTTCAACCTCGTCCAATAATTGCTTAATATTTAAGAGCATCAAATGATTTATGAAGTTGTTTTTTCAGCTATAGCTGATTTTCTGATTGATTATTGGGAGTGTAGGTTAGTTTCTGTCAGACTCATGATTGATACAAGTCAATGATGTTCTTCATCATTACACCTGCTTGTAGAATGTCTTTAAGACATGTTGATAAATGACTTTTTCAGCTAGAAGTGCTTGTCATTATAGATTTGGATGGTAGTTCTTAGTGGACCTCAAATATCCAAAAGTTGATAGAGTTGTTTACTTGTATACTCACTCACACCCTCCTAAACATGAAAAAAAATAGATCAGAGGGCAACTAGAATGTCTCTGAGAATTATCTGGTCTCTGGTAATAGAAGAAGAAGAGTATGAAGGTATTGTCCTCAAGAGTACTTCAGAGAACATGGCTGAATAATGCAAATGAATGCAAACAAAAGGTCCTTCGTGGAAAAAAGTAGGCTGTGTCAAAACTCCTGAAGCTTGTGTGTCTGTCTATGGTTTCTCATTAGGTGCACTTTAACACACGGTTTGTGATGAAGACCCTGATGACTATCTGCCCAGGTACAGTGCTTCTGGTCTTCAGTATCTCCCTGTGGATCATTGCAGCCTGGACTGTACGCGTATGTGAGAGGTGAGAGATAATGCCACCCATTACCACCCATGGCAGCTACATATGCAATCCAGGTTGATGATGTCCCACAGTTTGTTCATATTTCCCATGTTAGAGGTTCAAAAGGTCGCAGACTGTGCCAAGCTCAGAGGCCACAGCACGGGCATCCCTGCTTCTGACAAGGCTGTTGCCATGATAACAGAGCATGTATTACACTCTGGATGCATTTATCCATCCATGCTGAAGAATTCCCCAGTATGAAGTGATGGTTTGCAATGTGTTTCTATGCTGCCCATAGAAACACATGGGTGACATTCATATTGCCACTTCCTCATTGACAGACAACTCTGCAACTCAAGACTGCATGGAGATGCATTGCTCAAATTTAGGTTCAAACACAGAAAGGGTATCAGTGAGGTAGGAACATTCTGGAAAAATTCACAGTATGATACCTTTCTAACACAAATGTATTGAGTCAGTAATCAATAAGTGATTTATAAGATATTGGTTTAAATGACATATAAAGAAGTTCTATGAGTGTTCAAGGGTTTATCTAAATAATGTAGAAATAGTTGTCCCTATTTCTGAATTATTTGAAGTATAAAAATCCTGTTGCACATTTCAAGCACTGCTCTGCACCGAAAAAATAATGGTTTCTGTGCTTTTAATATATACAGTTCAAATCCATAAATATTTAGACATTGACAAATTTATTGTTATTTTCACTGTCTACCACAGTATGTTGAAATTGAAATTAAATAATGAATAGTGCAGACTTTCAGCTTAAATGTAAGAGTGTGTACATCCAAAGCAGGTGAACTGTCCAGGAAGTACAAGGACTGTACTTTCATACATAGCCCCCCAATTCTAATGAGTCAAAAGTTATTCAAAACTAACAATTACAAATTGTTATTTTTAATTCTTGGTTTCAAATCCTTTACAGTTAATGACTGCCTGAAAACTGGAACCCATAAACATTACCAGACACTGGGGTTCCCTGGTGATGCTCTGCCAGGCCATAACCGCATCTGTCATCAGTTTCTGCTTGTTCTTGTGGTGTTTTGCCTTCAGCAAGTGGAATGCATTCTTATTTAGATTCAGGCTGGGAGAGCAACTTGGCCATTGTTTAATTTTGCACTCCTTCAACTTAAAATAATTTGCTGTCCAATGAGAAGCATTTGGCTGAATCTCAGATAATATAAACACTTCAGAATTCATCCCACTGCTTTTAACAGCAGTCACATTTTCTATAATTACAAGGGAAACAGTTCCATTGGCAGCTATACATACACATAAGATGAAGTGGTATACTTCAGATCATGAACAGCTCCTTCCCTTCTCTATATTCTTCTCTTCCCATCATTCTGGTACAAGTTGAACTTTGTCTCATCTATCCAAAGGATGTTGTTCCAGAATTGTATATGCTTTTTTCCCTCCAATATGTTTTTGTTCTTTCTATTTTTGAGTTTATTTTTTGAGGTTTACATATTGTGGTAAACCTTTTGTATTGACTGTAGTGAAGTCTTCTCTTGATTATTGATTTGGAAGAACTTCCTGGAGGGTGTTCTTGATCTGCCCAACTGTTCTGAGGGGTTCTTCTTAACCAGAGAAAGAATCCTTCTGTCATCCACCATGATTATTTTCTGTGGACTTCCAGGCCTTTTGGGGTTCTTGAGCTCACCAGTGTGTTCTTACATTTTAAGAATTTACCAAGTCGTTTATTTGACCACATCTAATGTTTTTGCTATCACTCTGATAGGTTTGTTTTGATTTTATAGTCTAATGATGCAAGTCATCACTGGCAGTGGCAGGTCTTTGGACTTGATATTGAGAGCCAACAGCAACAGATTTCAAATGCAAAAGGCCACAAGTGAAATCAATTCAAGACCTTTTATCTGTTTAATGAGGAAATAACACACACCTGACCATGGATCAGCTAGACAGCCAATTGTCCAATTGCGGGGGGAGGGTGTTTAAAAGTCCCATAATTCCTACACTGTTCACATGATTTGGGTGTAACTACCCTCAAATTAAAGTGGAAAGTCTGCACTTAAGCTTCTTGTCATTCTTTCATTTCATCTCGTATATAATGTGCTGGACAGTTAAATTAACAATAGCATTGTCAAAGTCTGAATGTTTTGAGACCTGAACTGGATATACCTATAAAGTTATCTACAGTATATCTACATAGAGTTGAGTGCATTATTCTACTTATTCCAGATGTCTCCTGCTCTTGGTTTTAGGGGTTTCTCCCAGTTAGTTTTCCTCCCCTCTCCAGTTGTTGTCTTTGTGTTTGGCTTTCTTCTATTTCTAATTGATTGATTTGATTGATTACTCCTAGTAATGGTCTGCTCCTTATATGAGTAGAGTTAAGTCATTAAAAGTTAAGTCACTTTTGTCCATTTGGACTTTTAATGATTGGAATATGAATTAGCAAAGTGCAGGTGTTGACTGTTTTAAGTTTTACAGTCAAATAAAATAAATTGCTCCAAGGACAGTAGTAATTGTTCATTTTAATGACAACATTAAAAACTGACTAAAAATGAGCTTGTTTAAAGATGAGGTTAGAAGAAGTGAGAGGGACATTTTCTTCCTGTTGGATTTCTGTCCCTTATGGGATCCACATATGGCTCCAAAAACTCTGAGACCAGTGCCACTTTATGTTTAATTAGTAATTAAACATAATTTGGGGAAAAATATGATATCCTCAACCAAGAATATATAATGCTTCACTAATATAAGTAAAAATGAATAGGGCAAACAGCAAAAGAACTAATCAGATAATAATGAGATGAATATCAGGGGTTAGTTATTACAGGAGCAATTATAAATGTGTTAGAAGTATTCTGTAGTCAAATGATATTATTATAATAAGGTCTGACGGCACGGTGGTATAGTGGTTAGCACTGTTGCCTCACAGCAGAAAGGTTCTGGGTTTGAGCCCAGTGGCTGACGGGGGCCTTTCTGTGTGGAGTTTGCATGTTCTTCCAGTGTCTGTGTGGGTTTCCTCTGGGTGCTCTGGTTTCCCCCACAGTTCAAAGACATGCAGGTTAGGCTAATTGGTGGTTCTAAATTGACCATAGGTGTGAATGTGAGTGTGAATGGTTGTTTGTCTCTATGTGTCAGTCCTGCAATGATCTAGTGACTTGTCCAGGGTGTACCTCGCCTCTCACCCATAGTCACCTGGGATAGGCTCCAGCTTGCCTGTGACCTTGCACAGGATAAGTGGTTGCAGATAATCGATGGATTAATAATAATAATAATAATAATAATAATAATAATAATAATAATAATAATAATAATAAATAAAACAATCACAGAAGACAATTGTGAGATGATCTAGGATTCTAGGCAGTATGCCTAGTGGAAGTGGTTCAGTAGGAAGCTATGGCAGAATAGAATGTAAACAGCAATATAAATGTTCTATAGTTGTTATATATGTTCTCTACTGATAGCAATATAAATGAACTCTACAAATCCTTACATAATAAATACCTGTAAACAAATACTACAATATATTCAAAAAAAAGTCTTACCAGCCAAAACAAACCTTACTCGTCAGCACTTATTTTATATCCATATGTTGATAATGGAAATATTTTTTCAATCATTAGGTTATAGTCCAATGAAAATATTTGACATTTCAAAGTCATTCAAGGTCAAAGGTCATGGCGGCAACTGAAAGCTGGCTATCATGAACCATTTTAAAGTTACAACCCTTTGAAAACCCATAACCTTCAGTTTGACCTTTCAAGGTCGCTCAAGGTCATAAATGATGGTGCCAAATGAAAGGCGATATGGAAGTTCCTATATGATCACAATAGTAAACATCTGTCTATCGGCAACTGTTTTTGAGTTATAATGGAAAATATGTTATTTTGACCGAAAGGCTGACCTTTCTGGTGCCCTTGACCTGATTACCCCCAAAATTTAATCAGGTAATGTAAGGACCATTTCCTATCTACCCTGAAAATTTGAAGTCAATTGGTGCAACAATTTAGACGCCAGATTGTTAACACACAGACACACAAACAAACAAAGAAACCGCACTGATTACAATACCTCGCCCCGTTTACTCCATCGCAGGTGAGGTAAAAAAAAAAAAGTCTGCATGTAGGCTAGCATGCATGTTGTGATAGGGACAGAATGAAGCAGACTCATGCCCAAAAGTCCATTTCACCCCTCTCCTTCTGTGCTGAGTTGATCATTGCTGATTGTCTAGAACCATGGCATGACAAAGTGGTACAAGTTAGATTCACCATCATTATCATGCCTTTCCATTGGCTCTCGGCTACACTTAATCTGATTATTTAATGCTATGTATCCCCTGTGCCAAAAACAGTTGAAATGTGGTCAGAAAAGTGAATCCAACAGTGTTCACTGATTATTTTGCATTGTGGTAGTTTTTAGAACTAAAAGTGGGAAATAATATCCACCTGTCAAAAGCAGTAGACTACCGCATGAATCGGTAGACTTGGCAAGTATGCCTGGTGTTGAGCAAAGTGAAGTTCAACACAAAGCCTTTTTCTTGATAGTGAATTAAACCAGGTCTAACAAACACATATTAAGCCCAATCAGTCCCAGCTCCCATAGAACCATTTTATTCTGTCGGGCAAATTACCAATGAATTGCTTTGGGATCTCCACTCTGGCCTCTAAATACAGCTTTTATTAAACAGTCCTCACATACAGCATGTACCTATCACAGGACTTAACTTACCTCAGGAGTCATTTATGATATATCAAGATTCATGGCACATTTTAGAAATGTTCTTCATCAGTGCTACAACTAGGGGTGTTCTGCCAATATGTGGAAAAACATGCTTGTAAATTAATCTCTCACTCTTCATTATCATATAAACAGGAAAAGGCAGTATACACCAGTATGAGGTCTGTTTGACTACCCAGAAGTCTGTCATATGAGAAGTCTAAAATCATTTATTGTGTTTTGTAATGAGAATCATGTTCACACATTTACTTTTGTATTTAAAGCATTTGGCAGTTGTTCTTATCTGGAGAGACTTACAAAACTGTTTTGTACTCTCCATGAAAAACGTGTCATGTTAGCACTTTTTCAGTTTTCCAATATTTCCTCCATGGGGGAAAAAGAAAAGGAATTGGCACAACTAAACATTTAGGGATATGATGCTTATAATGTTATAATGTAACTGTTATTTAAAAAAAAGAAAGAAAAAAAAGAGCCCTGTTGTGTTTTATTCCTTACTTAAGCATGGATGTCATCTTTTTTTCCATAAATAAAACTATACCTGGAGACTTGTCCAGGGTGTACCCCGCCTTTCGCCCGTAGTCAGCTGGGATAGGCTCCAGCTTGCCTGCGACCC
>JANZLB010000024.1:13896141-13907747 GCA_026167865.1 Notarius quadriscutis | reverse complement strand
TTTTATTTTTTTTTTGTGTGTGTGTGTGTGTGTGTGTGTGTGTGTGTGTGTGTGTGTGTGTGTGTAAAAAAAAAAAATTTTTCCCCCCCTTCCCTATGACTGCTGTATTTTAGTTTGGGACTACTAGAATGCATGAATGTTTGTGTTGCTGTCAGTAATGGTGGCAGTAAACGGATGTAATTGCTGGAAGTATGTTTATTTTAAAAACAACAAACAGGCATACAAGTCCAAAATATTAGGCAGAATTAATAACAGAAGACAGGCAAAGGTCATGTGAAGCACAAATGGACTAGACAAGGTAGCAGGCACACTTGGCATATTACTTCAAAGTCTGTATGCGTTCTGAGTCCTTATATGCACACGCAGTCTGATCAGGAACAGATGCCTTGTAATTAGTCCTTGAGGTGTGTGCTGCTCATTCAGAGTGCATGTGGATGCGAGTGCCAGTTCAAAGTGCGCCAAGCATGAATGTGCACGGACACAGCAGTTGCTCATTCACTGATGCAACATACAATCGTGTGAAAGAGGGACATGCACACAGTGGAAAAAATAGCATTTAACACTAACTGGGCTTAAAGAAACCTGATATCAATCATTAGTCATTTAGTCAAGCCAATCATTAATGTGATGACTGACAAACATTTCAACTAATTAAAACGTATTGCTTTTAAACTTTGTGTACAACAGAAATTATACGAAGTGTCTAAAAAGTAAGGAACCAGTGGGAATACATTTAGCAAATATTTTGAGCCAAGAATAGAATAGAATGCCTTTGTTACTGCACAAATGTACAATGAAATTTAGTTCATCATAGGAGAGCAAAGCCTCTGTGTACGTGCACGCCGCCACTCTTGGGCACTTCAGCCCAAGGCCATCCCATGTGAACCTAACCTGCTTGTCTTTGGGCGGGCAGATGGGGTTCTTCAACCTTGGTCGATTTCTCATCTAGGAGAAGGAGAACTCTGATCTCAAACCTCTGCTGTCTCATGGCTATACCCATTCCTGGGAATAGACTTCGGGAGTAAACCCCGAGGAGTAATCTGGAGCCGGAGTCCCTAAGGCAGTTCGCTGTTGCTGGAATGATGGAATGTACATCATTCCAGCAACTTCTGCGTTGCCCTGGTGCCAGGCGTACTAGCTTCTGCTTTTCCCCTGGACTCCACCAGAGGCGAGGAGTGGGAGGACCTGCTGCATAGGCAACAGCTCGTCCTTCATTTCAACATGCCCAGGGCTGCACCTGGAGACGTCACTCCAGCTTCGCTAAGTTAGCATTGACACAACACTGGGAGCAGCAGTTTACCTGTTATAAGCCTAGGCTCATTTGGCATAGAGCCAGGGGTTGCTTCCATCAGTGGGAGGAATTCTCGGATTCCATTGGGTAGTCACCGCCTGCCTCAATCTGGGCAGTCCCCGGACAATAAGGTGCTACCCCGCCACAACCTGTTTGCTTCATAGGGTGCTTGGAGCTTAGAGATATCAATAGGCAAGTTGTAAATTCCAGCACCAGGCAAATATAAAATCCAAAGGAAGATGCCAGCACTTCAGATCGCAAGCTGGAATGTGAGGATAGTGTGTCCAGGCTACAACAGTGACCCACAGTCATTGAACAACCTATGAAAGACTGCCGTAATTGAACGAGAATTAGTCCGTCTCAACATCGACATCGCTGCTCTGCAGGAGACAAGGTTGCCAGATGATGGATCCTTGCGTGAACAGAACTACACATTCTTCTGGCAGGGAAGGAGCTCAGAGGAGGCACTCGTACATGGCGTGGGCTTCGCTTTGAGGAACTCTTTGCTGTCGACTATCGAACCACCTACTGGAGGTTCTGAGAGGCTCCTGACCATGAGGATGGCAAAAAGGACAGGTGTAACTAACTTTGTATGCGCTTATGCTCCAACACTAAGCTCCTCTACAGACGAAAAGGATCAGTTCTGCGATGCCCTGGACTTGTTCATCAGAATTGTGCCCAACAAAGAAGGGCTCTACATCTTGGGAGACTTCAAGGGTTGGTGTTGACTTTGAATCCTGGCCTTCTACTGTCGGTCGTTACAGAGTTGGCAAAATGAACGAGAACGGTCCGTGACTTCTGGAGCTGTGCTCCTTCCACAAGCTGGCAGTAACTAACAACTACTTTCAAAACAAGGCTAGGTACAAAGTCTCATGGTGTCATCCCAAATCCAATCACTGGCACCAGCTGGATCTAATCCTGACCAGGAAGCAAGATCTCAACGGTGTGCTCAACACTAGAAGCTTCCACAGCACAGACTGCGACACTGACCACATCCTGGTCCATTCCAATATACGTCTCATCCCGCGTAAAATGCATCACTCCAGATCCAAAGTCTGTCTGCGCATTAACACCTGTCGATCGTCAGATCTGGCCAAAATCCAGGAGTTCTTGGAAATCCACAAAGCATCACTGGAAAAACGGCCATACAGAAGCAATGACTGTTGACTCCAAATGGAAAGACATGCGTGCTACTGTCCAGCCGTTGGGGCTAGAGGCGTTTGGGAGGAAGGAGCAGAGAAACGAGGACTGGTTCGAGGCTAGCTGGCAGGAAATGGAACCAGCAGTAGAGGCCAAGCGCAAGGCACACCTAGTGCACGTAAATAACCCTTGCCAAGCCACACGGGCTGCACCGAGGACTGCGCGCAGTAAGTGCCAGCAGACGGCTCGTTGCTGTGCCAATGACTACTGGCTGAAACTCAGTCAGAGCATACAGTCTGCAGCTGACTCTGGAAACATGGGCAGCATGTTCGTAGGCATCAAGAAAGCAACCAGCCCAACTGCCATCAAGAACGTCCCCCTGAATTCCAAGACAGGAGAGAACATCACTGACCAGTGGAAGCAGATGGAGAGATGGGTAGAGCATTACCTAGAGCTGTACTCCATGCAGAACATAGTGTCTGAAGCAGCGCTGAACGCTATTCATGACCTGCCTGTCAAAGAGCTTGACGCAGACCCGGGCAAGGCCATAGATCGTCTGTCAGCTGGGAAGGCCCCAGGAGCGGATGGGATACCTCCAGAGGTGATCAAGCATGGGAAAGCTGCACTGCTTCAGGATCTGCACGAACTACTCTGCATGTGCTGGAGGGAGGGCTCTGTACCGCAGGATATGCGACACCAAAATCGTGACTCTGTACAAGAACAAGGGCGACCGCAGTGACTGTAACAGCTACCGGGGCATCTCCCTACTCAGCATCATTGGCGAAGTGTTCGCGAGAGTCATCCTAGCCTGATTACAAGTCCTAGCAGCACACTACCCAGAGTCTCAGTGTGGGTTCCGACCAGGCAGCTTGACCATTGACATGATTTTCTCCATCAGACAGCTGCAGGAAAAATGCAGAGAGCAAAACCAGCCCCTCTTCCTTGCCTTCATTGACTTGACGAAGGCCTTCAACCTTGTCAGCAGGAACGGACTGTTCCAAATTCTGAAGAAGATAGGCTACCTCCAAAGCTGCTGGCCATCGTTGAATCTTTCCACAAGGACATGCACAGCACAGTATGCTATAATGGAGCAGTGTCTGAACCGATCCTGATCTGCAGTGGAGTCAAGCAGGGCTGCGTCCTTGCCCCGGCACTTTTTGGCATATTTTTCTCCATGCTTCTATCCTACGCATTTGACAACAATGAAGACGGAGCGTACCTGCACACACGATCTGACAGAAAGCTATTCAACCTAGCCAGACTCAGAGCCAAGACCAAGGTCAGACATGTCACCATCAGAGAGGCCCTCTTCGCTGATGATGCTGCACTGGCGACGCTGCACTGGCAACACACACTGAGGAAGCCTTGATAGACCGATAGACCGCCTTGCGCACGTGTGCAACGAGTTTGGCCTCACCATCGGCCTCAAGAAGACAGAAGTGATGGGACAAGGCACCGACTCCCCTCCTAGCATTCACATAGGGGATTATGAGGTCAACTCTGTTGACCGCTTCCAGTACCTGGGGTCCACAATAACCTCAAACCTCTCTCTCGAGCCAGAGATCAATGCAAGAATTGCAAAGGTGATCATTTCCAAGCTTCACAAGAGGGTGTGTATCAAATAAGAACTTGACAGAGAACACCAAAATGCAGGTGTACGGAGCTTGTGTTCTCAGCACCCTACTCTACTCCAGTGAAACATGGACCACATACTCCGTCCAGGAGAAGATGCTTAACTCTTTTCATCTCTGCTGCCTAAGAGGCATTCTTGGAATCCAGTGGCAGGACAGGATCCCAAACACTGAAGTGTTGGAGTGCACAGGCTTGCTGACTGTCTTCAGTCTTCTGAGCCAACGTCGCCTCCACTGGCTTAGCCATGTTTACTGTATAGATGAGGGCCATATCCCCAAAGACCTGCTGTACGGCGAACTATCAGAGGGTTTTAGGTCTTGGGGCCATCCCCGGCCACGTTTCAAAGACGTCTACCAACGGGACTTGAAAAGCGCAGGAATTGATGTCTAGTCCTGGGAAAGCCTGGCTGAATTGCGTGGACCCTGGAAGTCTGCCATCCAGAGCAGGGTGAAGCAAGCAGAGAGAAGCCACATCGACTTGCTGAGGAGGAAAAGAGCCACTCGCAAGTCAAGTCCTACAGAGTAATCATCCACAACCTACATCTGTCCATCATGCAGGAGATACTGCCACTCCCGCATTGGTCTACATAGCCCTAGCAGGAAATGCAACTCATGGCAGTGACTATACTCTGGTGCAGCCATCATTTCTCGAGACGGAAGGAGGCAGACGACAATGTCTTTGGACTGTGGGGGAAACTGGCGTGCCCAGAGGAAACCCACGCAGACACGGGGAGAACATGCAAACTCCCGTGGGCCCAAACCCAGAACCTTCTTCCTGTGAGGCGACAGTGCTAACCTAACCACTGTGCTGCCCTTTTTTTTTTTTTTAAAGAATAGAATGCCTTTATATGTTGAGCAAAACCCATGAAAACATGATACAGTGGCTGAGAAAAGGATGAACACACAGAATATATGTTGCAAATAATAAATACAAAATTATATAGGTTACTGTCTTGATTCCTGACTTTTCAGACATCCTGTAGAAGCTTATTCATTGTTCATGACTTCGGTGTTAATTTTTTATTTTAATTACTTACTTTATTTAACTTATTTATTTGAATCACTTTGCTGATTTAAAATAACTGCCATTTTTAAAACTTGCAGGTAACAAGTTAGGAGTGTAATGCCACACAGTATCCTTTATTTAAGTGCATACAGATGTTTCCACCTTTTTAATATGTGGTAAATGCCATTTTATAATGTGTGTAATTATGGATTTATTGTTTAAGTTTTTGCTCACGTTTGTTTTCAGTTAGTATTAGGCTTGTAGCAATATATCGTGCAATTATAAATAGCGATACAAATTTATTGCTATTTGAATTGATTAAATTAAAAATAATCGTGATTATTTTTAGGCTGTGTAAATTTTTTTTTCTTTTTTTTTTCTCTAGCTGTCATTACTTTATTTAGACAGCAGGTAGGTTGTTAGGTTTATTGCCATTTTAGCATCTCAGGCTATGTCATGGCAAAAAATCCCAATGAATGATACCAATGAATGATAGAATAAATAAATAAAATTATGTGGGTAAGTAATAATGTACAGTAGCAGGAATATGCATGACTTCACCTTAAACAGGAAGCATCACAGTTCTAAAGTGTACAAAAAAACCCAGATCTAAAATGGGAAAGAGCTGTTTTGTGATTGTACAAATAGATTTAAGTTGTCAGAGCTTTCATTTTACACATTGCTGAAAGTGAAAGAAAAGAGAAGAAAAAATGGAGGTAAATTTGGTTAAATTAAATGGGGCGGCCTTGGGCTGAAGTGCCCTTGAGCAAGGCACCTGACCTCCAACTGCTCCCTGGGTGCTGTAGCATAGCTGCCCACTGCTCTGGGTATGTGTGTGTGTGCTCGTTGCTCATGTGTGTTCACTGCGTCAAATGGGTTAAATTCAGAGGACGAATTTCGCTGTGCTTGAATGTACGAATGTACATGCTAAATGGAAGGGGGAAAATTATTATTAATTTTTTTTATTTAACAGAGTATTTAAGGTGATAAAGAATGGGGAAAATAAATGTTGCATGTTTTTTTCTTCATTTAATATCTTTTTTTTTTTTTCCCAAAAAGATCATGGGGAAAATCAAATCATGAACCCAATATCCTGAATCGAGTCAAATTGTGAATTGGGTAAATCGTTATGTGTAGCTAGTATATGAACACGCTGTTTTTATTTTATTTATTTATTTTACAGTTACAACTCTGAGACCTGAGATTGGCAAGGTGATGTATGAGGACCATAAGCAGGTAAACGGCTTCTTTTAGTACATAAAATCTGCAAAACATTCATTTTTGTCATGGTAAAATAGCCTGGCATCATTAATATCATTATGATATTTTACATTTTTTTAAAATATGAAAATTTTGGGATTTACTTTGCCAAAAAAGGGGAAAAATGTATTCTGTATTATGTATTCTGTATTATGTATTCTGTACTTTTTTCAGAAAAACATGGTGTTGACCTAATTAGTGCAGATCAGTGTATTGGTATTTAATTATATTACACCGTCATCTTAAAAGCTGTGGCTTAAAAAACCTTAAATGCTGTGGCTTTCTTTACATTCTCCTGGTTATGGTTAGACTGTACACATCAAGAATATTACATGGTTTCATGAAGATATCAAGTTTATCTTCGAGTGGTGGACATATTCATGGGTGAGCCTTCGAAGGAGTGAAAATATTTTCAACACGAGAAAATAAACTTAATATCTTTGCACCACCATGTAATGTTCTTTATACTATATAGACACATCCTCAAAAAATGCAAGTTAATCAAAAGAATTTTAAATTTAATCTGGTTCGCCATTTTAACAATGCACGTCAAGTCAGCGGGAAAACACTGGGAGTGACCTCATCGAAGTGAAATATCGGGAATTATTATACATATGGGCCACTTTTTCCGTGGAATAAAAACATGTATTCTGTTCCCTTCTAGTGGGTTTATTGATCGCATGCAGTATTGTGATCGTATTGCTTATCCTCTGTGTATTACGCCACTCTCCCCAGTGGAGAATCAGTGTGCGGTTATAATATTGCACATTGTCAAGACATGATGCCACACGTCAGCACTCATGCGAAGATCCAATGACAAAACTTTTGTGCTGCGCATGCGCACAATCATTTCTTTGTCGGCTGGGAAAGAGAGATGATGAGGCAAATCCAGTGCTAGGTTTAAGTGCTAAATAAATAAACTGAAAACTAAAGACGCACTGAACACCCGAAAGGCTACTAAAACTTCATTATATATTCTTCACGCATATTTACAAGAGAAAACCATACCAATCAACATTGAAAAACTGGAAAAAAAGACAAGTCAGAGATGTAAAACTTCCGCGTGAGTGAATTACTGACAGTTTGTAAACAAAGATGGCCACGAGCTTTGCTTCATTAAAAGCAGAAGATTTTGAGAGAATTCTGGCTGCCAGGTCACTCCATTGTGTGTAGTTGTTGATGTTGATTTTAAAAGTAACTAAGTAAATTACATGGGAAAAAAATATTAAATTATTTGGCTTGATTGTGATAACATTGGCCTGCGCTAACACTACACCAGCTAGAAGGTAACTGGACTGTCGCGCTAACAACACCAAGTCGTGGGTAAGCTCGCATTGGCCTTCGCTAACACTACTGCTACACTAGGTGGAAGCTAACTGGACTATTGCGCTAACAACACTGAGTCGCAGGTAAGCTAGTGTTGGGCTTCGCTACTGTTACGCCGGCTGGAGGCTAACTGGACTGCCGCACTAACAGCACTGGGTAGAGTCGAGGGTAAGCTTGCATGAGCCTTTGAGAGAATGCTGATATGAAGAGTGTATATGTATAACAATAATATTGGCTGGCTATTTTTCGTGGTCTAACAGATATGTTCCATTCAGCTACTCATCTTTGACTCATTCAGTATCATGCTAGCTGAATGGAATATATCTGATAGACCACTCAAAGCCAACTAATATTATTTAAATATGTCGCTCAGATCCGCAATGTATTTCGTCTGAAAAATGCAAGTTTTTCAACACGGGAAGATTTATATCATGGTTTTGGTTCTCCATGTCCCAGATGGAGCTTGTATGAAAAATACAAGTGGCATATTTCTCAGTAAAGCACTAATGTCCATATGATATAAAACATTGATTCCATACCTATAGTCACGTACAAAGAGTAGGCAACCATACTATAAAACTGTTATGGATTGACCATGATGGTCAGTGGTCCGAGGCAAATTTTGCTTGGTTTAGATCTTATTTGACACTGCTACCAGTTATTAAGTGCAATATGACGTCACACAAGGTTCTGTTTTAAGTCCTCTCTTATTCTCCGTATACTGTACATTGAGCCCCTTGCATATATGATTTATAACCATAATACAACCCCAAATCAGAAGAAGTTGGGACAGTATGTTAAAATTAAAACTGAAAACAATAATTTGTAAATAATAGTTGACCTGTATTACATTAGATTAGATTCAACTTTCTTGTCATTGTGCAGAGTACAGGTACAAAGCCAATGAAATGCAGTATTGCACTCAAAGCAATACAACACATTATTTGACCTTTTTACTTCATTAATTTTGATTTTTCAAAATAAACACATTTTAATTTTTAGTCTTGCAACACATTTAAAAAAAAAGTTGGGACAGTAAAGCATTTGCCACTTTATACTGTTGTCATTCCTTCTCGCAACACTTCAAAGATGTTTAGGAACTGAAGACACCAAGTGATAAAGCGTTTCAGGTATTCTTTTGTCCCATTCTTCTTGCAAACAGGTCTTAAGGTGTGCAATATTACGGGGTCATCGTTGTCATATTTTTCATTTCAAATTTCTCCACACATTCTTTATTGGGGACAGAGAGAACAGGCACCCTTCTCTTCCACAGCCATGCCTTTGTAATGTGTGCAGAATGTGGTTTTGCATTGTCTCTTGTTGAAATATTCCTGGAAAAGATGTCGTCTTGAAGTCCGCATATGTTGCTCCAAAATCTTAATGTACTTTTCTGCATTAATGCTGTCATCACAGAAGTGTAAGTTACCTTTGCCAAGGGCACTGACTTTTGGTCTTGTTGCTGGTAACAGTCTGGATGGTAATTTTTGTCTTGGGTCCAGAGTACACAGGATCCATTTCTTACAAAAATTACCTAGAATACTGATTGGTCTGACCACAATACATGTTTCAACTGTGTGATGGTCCATCCCAGATGGCTCTGAGCCCAGAGAAGTTGACGTTGCTTCTGGACATAGTAAACATAAGACTTTCTTTTTGCACAGTAAAGTTTTTGTGGTTGTAACTCCTACATGTTACAAAGGTTTGTCAAAGTAATCCTGAGCCCATGTGGTTATATCAGCTATAGATGAATGACAGTTGTTGATGCATTGTTCTGAAGTAGATAGTTCTAAGGGATCAGAGGTCATGAGCGTTCAGCTTAGGCTTGCGCCATTGCCCTTTATGCACTGAAATTCCTCCTGATTCCTTGAATGGTTTAATGATATTATACACCACAGAGGGTATAATATTCAAATCCCTTTTTATCCCCCCACTGGCCGAAAGGCCTGAAGGGGGTTCACTGTATGTCGTGGCGATATCTGTCCGTCCATCCCGGGAAGGGTGCTCACCTTCTGAAATCAACTCTCACAATTTTTGGAGGATTTTCACGAAACTTGGCAGGATTCTTTGGTATATGTCGGTAGTACGCATATTGTAATTTTGTTAAATTCAGTCACATTTTACCAGAGTTACAGCCCTGGATTTACAAAATTATAATTTGACAATTTCATGAGTGTGCTTTCCTTCTGAAATCAACTCCCCTCGCAATTTGTGGAGGAATTAAACCAAACCTTACAAAGAGGCATTGTTGTATGTTGGTCCTATGCATATTGTAATTTCATTAAATTTAGTTGCATTTTACCAGAGTTATAGCCCTTGTTTTACAAAATTATAATTTGACAATTACATGAGGTTTTTTTTTTCCTTCTGAAATCAACTCCTCTCAGTTTTGGGGGGAATTTAATGAAACTTGGCAAAAGGTATTGTTATATGTTGGTAGTACGCATATTGTTATTTTGTTCAATTCGGTTGCATTTTACCAGAGTTGTGGCCCTTGATTAACAACCTTGTACTTTTTCACAATTTCAGAAGGCTCACCTTCTGAAATCAACTCTGTTTTTGGAGGAATTTCATGAAACTTGACAGGATTCTTTGCTATATGTCGCTAATATGCAAATTGCAATTTCGTTCAATTCGGTCACATTTTACCAGAGTTATGGCATAGTTGCCATCGGGGGATATTGTGCTCTCGGAGCACTCTTGTCGTCTTTGAAGGACATTTTTATTTTTAAACATTTTTTGTTCATGCATTTGTTGACAAACTGGAGAGCCTCAGCCCATATTTGCTCCTCAAAGACTAGGCCTTTCCTGGATACTAATTTTGTGCCAAGTCATGATTACAATCACCTGTTGACATCACCTGGTTCAAATCACATCATTATGTAATTGTTTTACCTCATTACTAGCCCTAAATTGCCCTGTCCCAACTTTTTTTTTTGGAATGTGTTGTAGGAATGGGTGGTATATTAACAAATTAAATTAAGTTGACCAGACAGAACATGAAATATCTTGGGTTCATATTATCTGTAATGAAATACAAGGCAAAGTAAATTTAAAAATTCTTGCTTTCGTTTTTTTTTTTTATTATTTGCATTTTCCTTACCATCCCAAATTTTTCTGATTTTGGGATTGTATTAGCTTCCACTTCTGCACTGATGATAGCATCAGTCACCTTTACTTACAGTGGTCCTTTATCATGTTTCAAGTTCTGTGTGACCAGCCTTTTGAAATTTTTTTTTTTGCTTTTTGTTATAGGTGTCTGTGGCGGACTTGCCCGGCTTGATCGAGGGTGCTCACATCAACCGAGGCATGGGCCACAAGTTTTTAAAACATGTAGAAAGAACGAAACAGCTCATGTTCGTGGTATGTGGTTTTATATAATGTGTGTGTCTCTGTCTTGTTGATTAATTGTTTATTTAAAATGAGCCCATATATACTATATAAAATTCTTTGTCTCTGATGTCTCAGGTTGATGTCTGTGGGTTTCAACTGGCCAGTAAAACGCCATTTAGATCTGCATTTGAAGCAGTGCAGCTACTCACAAAGGTACAGCCTAGTGATGATTAAACAAAAAAGCATTCAAAAAAGCAGAACATGTTCTTATTATTTAAAAAAAAAACATGGATTACAGTAATAGTGAAAATAGCTCACTCGTCTTTGATCTAAAATTAATGACCATATTTATCACTTTATTCTCTACAGAATGATTTGCAAATCTGAAGCCATGTACAGTGGGGCAAAAAAGTATTTAGTCAGTCACCAATTGTGCAAGTTCTCCGACTTAAAAATATGAGAGAGGCCTGTAATTTTCATCATAGATATACCTCAACTATGAGAGACAAAATGAGGAAAAAAAAAATCCAGAAAATCACATTGTCTGTCTGATTTTTAAAGAATTTATTTGCAAATTATGGTGGAAAATAAGTATTTGGTCAATAACAAAAGTTCATCTCAA
>JANZLB010000024.1:12705641-12717564 GCA_026167865.1 Notarius quadriscutis | reverse complement strand
AATTTATAATGCTTAGGATTATATTTAATGGCTTAAAAAAAAAAAAAAGGAAGAACCCCCCCCCCCCCAGGTTTTGGGATAACCAGACAGCTTGTGACAATTTCCTGAAAACCATACAACTGGACTGCAAACATCACATTCCACAATTTGACTTGCTAATGCTGCGTTCAGACCAAAGGCGTCAAAGCCACTGAAGTCTTTCATGTTCTTGATGAGTGAGCGTCTCTTGGTGCCGAGCAACATCATGACCACCGGCAGCAAGTCTTGGGTGGTGCAGGCAATCAGAATAAAGTTGAAGTTCAGGTCACTTCATAGTAATGAGCTATGACCTGGTTCAGTGGCAATCAGAATTTAGAGAATACTGCAGAACACAGTTGTCAATTTTGGTAATAGTCAAACCATTGCCAAGTACAGTGGAAGAGAAATTAATAATTGTGGTTTTGAGTTTCCACATTATTTATGATGTGTGGCTGTTTGGAACACTATTTTGGCAACATTTTCTCTCTAAAACGCTCATTTTTAAGAGCAAATGCAACTCATTGGCTCAAAACAACACCGATTTGATCAATTATAGCCACTAAACTTCAACCAGGACCAGAGTTTCTTTAATGTCCACTACACACAAAGTAACATTAATGTTCAAGACTAAGGCTAGTTAACCTGTCCTATAAATGTCTTTGTTAGACTTCGCATCAACACAAAAGCCACAAATAGATTTAATTAGTTCATGTCATTTGTTTATTTTCTTACCAAACCTGTAAGCATAATTGTTTATTGTTTTAGTTCATCAATTGAGTTCTTACTTTCACATTTAAAAGATTTCATGAAGTTAACTGATCAGGTGGAACAAAGATCGTGGTTGATCTGCATTTACTTTGTGGCCCCTTTAAATAAAGTTTGCAAGACCAGACATTCTGAATGAACTTGAAGCCGCCTATTTCATTTACATTACATTAATGGTATTTAGCAGGCACTCTTATCCAGAGCGACATACAGCATATCCAGAGCAGCCTGGGGAGCAGTGGGGGTTAGGTGCCTTGCTCAAGGGCACTTCAGCCATTCCTGCTGGTCCAGGGAATCGAACCAACAACCCTTTTTGTCCCAAACCATTTTGCTTCTCTAACCTTTAGGCCATGGCTTCCCCCATCACAGAGTGTCCACTAACTCTGACAGTGTTGTCGGTAGGGCGGCCAAAGCAAATATTAATGCTTTTGCTGCATTTGGTCTGAATGTACCATAAGCTTGATCACTAAACATAGGTACCTTGGTATGGTGATTGACATTTACCTGGAGGGGTCTTGATACATATGTGCTTTCCCAGTGTTCTAGAGGACTCTACAGCCAAAGATGAGAGTTGCTCCATTCTGTCCTATGAATACATTACACCTAAAAATAGAATAACTGTACCAGATATAGCATATTACAGTGCTCCAGCCAGTTTATTTTACCAAGATGCCACACCCTGCCCTCCAAAACTTACAGAACATCCTGCCCTCAAATACCAACTCCATGTCCAAATTTATATGCACCTTGCTCATAATTTTCCAGAACTTTCTAAGCGCCTGGCACATGTGTTCAACCACAGAAAGAATGTGTGCCTTAACGAGTACTAACTAATGTTGCATTACTTTCACTGGAAGTCAGCATGTTGACCAGTTACAGCACACTATTAGTGCAGGGTCATAGCTGTGCTCTGTTGACCATTTTGTCTTATTACAATAACGAGTCAGTGAAGCAAGGTAAACGCAAGTCTAAAAAGCAGCGATGCCGACAAACACACGAAAGAGAAATTAACTGGTTAAAGCTGCAAGGGGCTCACAGTACTGAGCATCTCTGTTTGCCAGAATGCAAGTAGATGTAGAAGTTGTAGAACAAATTCAATCAAAAATTTAGGACTGATAGATCCAGACTTTAGATATAGAGCTATACAATATCTAGTCACTAACGTTAACATATTAGACTAGATCTAATCTAACAGTAATATCCCAGACTAATATTATCGATTAACACTATTAATATTACTATTATTAGTAGTATTAATAGTATATTAGTATTATTATTAGACCTAGTCGAGGCTAATTGCAGTTGGATTGCAATCATTTAATTTTTAATAGACCTCACTGTTAGGCCTACCATTAATATTGTAATACAGCAATAAATCTAAATACTAGAGCTTGACGTTGCTGTATGTCAACAAGCCTAATATTTAGCCCATGATCTCCCTTTTGGTGATGATTAATTACAGATCTATATTCTCTAATATTTTTGTGCTCATATTAATTCAAACTAGCAATCCCAATGCACCATGTTATCAGTGATTTGTGCAAAATACAGACATATGATCGAAGCAAAATTTATTAGATCAACACTGACAGTCAGCACTAATGAATCCTTTACCATATTTCAAACTTTTCCTTTCAATTAGTTTTTATTTATTTACATGTATTTAAGAATTTTGCACAAATCGACTGATTATTTAAATGTGGAAACCTGTCGGTGGACTTATCAAAGCTGTCTGATTTAACATCAGCATGGCGCATTTTTCTTGAATACTGCTGTATTACCCAAGATTACGTTAAATGTAACACAGTTATGCTGGGCCTGTTACAAATGGAGATGTTAAGTGGCAGCAAGGTCAACATTCAGGATTAATTAGTTTTTATATAAAATGGTCTGCACTGCTTTGTAAAATTTGATACACAGTCAGCCTGTTTAAAAAAAAAAACTGGTTAATAAATTTATTCTCAGCAGGTCTGCAGCTGAATGCAGGGATTCTTTAAAGATTCACAAAATTGATAGGAACAAATAAAACAGTAGAGAAATTAAATTCTTGAATGTATGCAAAACTCATGTAAAACTGTTGCAGAGATAAATCACTTAAAATGCCTTTGTTAGAATTATCAACTCTGATAGTGCCACTTATACTTATATAGTATTAATAATACTAATATGAAGCATTGTATTAAACTGGTTCACTAACAAGTTTCAGATTCACTTACATCATTTTACAAAAGTAATCTACCTTGCATAGTTGCTCAGTATGGCTAATTTTGCATGACAGACTTTTTGTCTAAAGTGATGTG
Source organism: Notarius quadriscutis (assembly GCA_026167865.1). Lineage (NCBI taxonomy): Eukaryota > Metazoa > Chordata > Actinopteri > Siluriformes > Ariidae > Notarius > Notarius quadriscutis. Next base: position 12,714,481 of record JANZLB010000024.1, on the reverse strand, counting down.
CATAAAAATTGCCTGCGATAATAATTGGCACCCTGCCCTCTCGGAAAGCTAGCTGGAACACTGTATTATTTGTGCTAAATAAGTTTGCTGAGATAAATACAGACACTTCACCAGTTGAACTGATCAGGGGTGGGTTTCCCCAAAAGCATCATAGCACAAAGATCATTGTTAAATGGTAGAGCGAGCAGCACAATGAACACACACTCTCCTGGTTAAGATGCTCTTAGCGTTAAGAGGCTTTTGGGAAACCCACCCCTGTACGTTTGCATCAAAGGCAGAATAAAATCAACAAATGTACAATACTGTACAAAACTCTTAAGCACCCTTTTTTTCATACAAACTTTATCATAGATTTCTATTTTATGACTTCTACATTATCGAATCAATACAAAAACAATACAAAAAAAATGAAAGTTCCAAACTTTCATTTTCCAGCACAAAATTAAATGTTACAGAAAAAAAAAAGTTTGTATCTGAGCAGCATATTACATGAGACCACTTTTCGGATTAAAAAAAGAAAACATAATGAAAGCTTCTAGGTTTTGGTGCAAAATTAAGAAGCAAGTGTGAGAGTCAAAAATGTCCAGAAGAACTGTGGCTGGTTCTGCAAGATGCTCAGTAAAACCTACAGCTCATTTCCTTATAAAACTGCACTCATTGTACCTGAGACTACTATTCTTTTTTTTTTTTTAAGTAAAGGGTCGTCTCACACCAAATATTGACTTCGCTTCATTTATTATGGCTTTCTGCTGTTTATAGTATTTTTTTAATGATGAGAACATTATTTTTAAGCCATTTTTGGTCTACAGCATTTCTTTACATGTGCCTAAGACTTTTGCACACTATTGTACAGTGGCCCTGATGTCCTTACCTCCTGCTTGGGAACAGCTGGCTTGCTTGTCTCTTCACTCGGCTCATCCAGCTCAAAATCATCTGGTGAGTATTTTGGTCTGGGATTATATGGCTTATACTCCACAACAGGCCTTGGCTTTAAACTGGTAATACCATTGGGCATGGGGGGTGCCACAGCTGGGAGTGTTCTCCTGCACTCGCTTGAGGCCACTTTTAACACACTTGTTGGAGTAAGTGGTGTGGGAGAATGAGGAGGAAGACTGGCATGAGTGGTTGATACTGAAATGGGTGAAGTCTGTGTGGAATCATTTGCATCGTCCTGACTAGCCTGATCTGATTTCAGCTTTTTAACACGTGTCCATGTCAATTTGTCTCTCTGCAGCTCAACCTGTCTCAGCTTCTGGAATCGGGACAGTTTTTTTTTTTCTTGGGTTTTAAGTGGGACGGACACTTGGCTTAAGAAAAAGCGTTTCTTGGGTGTGCTCTCGTGTACCTTGGGTTCCAATATCCCCTCAGTGAGGCTTTCTGGGACAGGGAGGTCACTGGAAACAGTGGGAATTGTTGCATTCTCTACCTCATTTTTACTCTGAATCATGTCACTAGATTCAATGCATTCTTCGGTCTTCTTTTCTTTCGCTGCTGTTGTATCCGATGCAATGTCATCTGCGATTTCCTCACACAGAGCTAAGAGATTGAGCTGTTTTGGAGGTGGCCTCCTAGTAGCAGCTGCTCTCTCTTTAGCCATTGCTGCCAGACGAGCCTTGGTTCTGGCCTGAGGGTTCATTGCTTGCTTCTTGGGAGGTTCTGCACTGGCCTGTGCAAGGGAACCCTGTGTGGAGTCTTTTGCACCATCTTGTGGAAGAGAAGGAGTCGATGTACTCTCCTTGCATACCACAGCTTTGCTGGTTTCTTGGAGTCCTGCTGATTCCTGCAAGTCCTGGGGCGGCTGCTCGTTACTGTCTAAGGCACTGAGGTCTTCCAATGTTTCAATCTCAACAACACAGTGTTCAATCTCAACATCATCCAGTGGTTCTGAGGTCATAGAGCTCTGCATCAAACCAGAAGCATCAGACACCACCTGATTCTGGAGACTATCTTGTAGAAAACATGCATTCACCATGGCATCGATATCTGAGATGTTTTCACGATTTAATTCATGGTTGTTCAAACTAGTCTCTTGAATGACATTCGAAAATGCTTGTCGAGGAGGCAGAGATTCTCTCATCACACCATCTAATTGTCCAGTGATTTTCCCAAGGGGGTTGACTGAGAGTGCATCTAAATGTCCAGTGATTTTCCCAAGGGGGTTGACTGAGAGTGCATTCTCTTCTGATTTTGTTGCTGTTTTAGTCTCAGAGGATTGACTCAGTTGGGTCACTGAATGATACACTGGAGCATCATGTTCATCATTCAGATCAAGACCAAAATTAGTGATTCCTCCAGCCTTGTTTTTGTCTGGCAGTGTTGTTTCTTCACTGTGTGAATCAGGAGGCTGACCATAGCTGTGCTCTATTAACACAGGGTACAGTAGTGCCGACACCGTGCAAGCTGTTTCTGAAAGCGGAGACTGACACTTCTCCCTCTTCACTCGAGAAGTGTATTTCCTGCTTCCTTTTTTAAGGACAGGCAAAGTCACACACAATTTATCCCCATCTTTCTTTGAAGCTTGAATACGAATTTTGCAGACTGGTTCCTTTGCCACTGCAGATTTAACTGATATCTTTTTCCTTTTGACACCAGTCACTTTCTTCGAGGGTATTTTCAGTCTCGAGGAACGACGAAGTGGGTTCTCCACTTCATCTTTTAGCTGTGTCAAACATTTTCTTTTGGACTTAACTGAAACTTTCTTCAGTAGCACTCCTGACCCTCGGGGCCTCTTGGGCCGCAGAGACGGTCGGCCAGATTTATCAGACGCTGTCGAGCTCAGATCCACCTGCTTCTTATTGTCTTGAAGTTCAGTAGATTGCATTTTTCTTTTTTGACATGGCATTCTAGTGAAAATGGAAGACTGAAACACAGTCAATACACAAATGAGTAAATATTTAACACATCAAGCAAGAGAAGCTAAAAGATCAGGAATAACAAGAAACAATAAGGATTTCTTTTTTCATAATTTAAAGTGGTTATAATAATAATAATAATAATAATAATAATAATAATAATAATAATAATATTATTATTCTTAACAACAGCCAGGGAATATGCATTAGCTATAGACGAGAAAAATCAAGAGAGGAATAAGATATAGGTTAATACTGTATATTCCTCACAGTTTTGTTTTACATTCTACTGTTCTTCAAAATTTAAGGAAGCCACTGACATTTGAGAGTTATTTTTAAAGCAACTCTCTTATTATGAACTTTCGCATACAACAAACCAAGTTCATGTCTCCCGCCTTTAGTGACAATGAATCAGAGTCTTTAAAAAAAAAATCACAGTGTCACATCCATGCGCATTGGCACTTGGAGCGTGCAGCATGATTAGAACTAAGTACTATGTACCTGTTCTGGATTAGAGCACAATCACAGCATGTACTTATGAAGGCTCTCTAAACACACAGACTTGGCGAAATATACGCACTGTACTACCAAGCCTTATATCTGTGTATTGCCTTTCTGGTTTTAACTTTGTTTTGTGTATTTGGACTCTGCCCTTCATCTTTGCCTCTGCCATACTGTTTGCCAACACTCTTCCTGCAATTACATCCGTCATTCACCTGCTTACATGACACACTGAGCCATATGTTCCTCTCTCCCCCAGAGAGGAACAATAAGTAATCAAGTCCACAGTCAAGTTAACAATACATATTAATGCTATAAAACAAAGGCTAAACGAGCCCAGCTTAGGTGTTGATCACTAAAAATTATTGAGAATGGAAATCAAAAGGATTGATAAAAGGATGAAATGACTGCTGATACCACTAAACTTAACACCTAATTAAAGTGCACTGGTGGCATTTTTATACCCCCAGCCCTGCAGCATGATATAAATGACATCAGTGATTTGTGACACACGAATGAACTGAATGGTGAAAATTTAGAAAACATAGCAAGACAGTAGATGGACACTGACAATGATACACCAGTAACCCCTGTCATGTCCATAATGGATGAAGAAATCATCACCTCTGTTCGTGATCCTTTAGTTCAATGAACTGCAACAGTGACTCGGAAGGAGAAATTCATGAGAAGGAGAATATGCCTAAAATTTTACATATAATGTGAGTGTTTGGTGTGACATTTTGGGTCCATTTCAGTATTACGAACTTTTCAGGATAATTAACTATTTGGATGTCCCCCAGGAGTTCGTTATAGAGGGGCTGCACTCTGTGTCTAAACTGTCTTCTTTACTTCCAGTATAATGATTACTGGTCTCACATACGGATTCTGGTACCTTTGTCAATAAACATGTCCAAGAACGGCCTAGTTTCACTGGAAACTAACACACAGAAGTGCCAACAGGCAGTCAATCAATCAGACTGTAACTTCACATGCTGGTGAGAAAAGTGTAAAACAAAACAAAAATAAATAATCAGATGCTTTATATTACACAGGGACAGACCTTCTGAGGCCACTTGTAAAGAATCCATTATAAAAACTGCAGCTGTATTCTAACTTTGTTGCATTCAGACCAAAAGTACGGAGACATGCACACAATATACTATTATCCATACAAGACACTTTTTCAGTGGAATAAAAACATGCATTCTATTAATTTCATTCATTTGGTTTGACAGCATGCAATGTTGTTAGCATATCGCTTATCCTACGTGCATTATGTCACTAATCAATGGAGAATGAGTGTTGAATACGGTTTACAATATCGCATGGTTGTCAAGACATGACGCTACACGATGCGAATATTCAATGAGAAAGTTTCCTGCTGTGCATGCGCAGAAGCATTTCTTTGTTCGCCAGCGACGCCCGCAGTAAACTGTCACAATGAATTGAAAATGCCATAAGATACATATTACACGTAAAACTTCCACGTTAGCAAGCGACTGTGACAATTTGTAAACAAACATGGCTGCCAGGTTTGCTTCGCTAAATACGGAAGACATTGAGAGAGTTTTGAAAGAGAAAGATACGTTGAACACCCAAAAGGCTACCAAAACTTCATTAAATATTCTTCATGCATATTTACAAGAGAAAAACTGGAAAAGAGAACAATAGCTGAAATACTGTCCAAGTTCTACTTGGAAGTGAGAGAAAAGTAACGGAGACTTTTACACGAGGACTTCACGAGTGCAGGCATTAACCGTCATTTGAAAGACACAATGTATGTGTATATAATAATAATGGCTGGCTTTTTTCATGGTATATGGAATACGTCTGATATACCATGAAAAAAGCCAGACAGTTATTTAAATATTGAATGTGCAGAGAAAAATATCTAGAACAGCTCGCTGATAAGGATCATAAGAGGTTAAAGAACATTAAACAAACAAGTCAGTGTGATTTCACTGCAAGTTCAATGCACTTGCTTTTAAAATTCTATTTAGGTTTTTAATTGAATTCCCTGAGCTTTTATGGCACTTTAAATACTATTTTTATCTGCAATCATCTGTAACGTTGTACCAGGTGTATCTTGTCTGTTTTTATGGCTGCATTTTTATTGTAATATTGTTTATGCTGCCCTCTTGGAAAAGAGACTTTAATCTCAAGGAGCCTTTCACCTGGTTAAATAAAGAATACTGTTCCTCTAGGTGCTGGAGAGGGGGGGAAATCTGTTTTCTCATTAGATTTGATTCCAGATACTGGGTCTCATGGGAGAAACGAGTTGTACGCATAGCTGCGAAAACCTCCACTAAACAATGTGTTCAAGACATTAGAGTAGAACATGACGCTGAAACATTGTTCAGACTTTTGACTGATTTCGCTGCTTTGTGCTTTGGGACGATGCCATAGCTTTAGCAAAACAGCTAACCTACAGACAGCCATTCAGAAGTGATTCCTTCATTAGAAAACTGTCGCTGGAAACCGAAAGACATACAGAAATACCTGAAACGCGACTAAAATCAAGCAGAACAACAAACACGACCTAAAACTTACTTATCTTACTCGGTTTTCAAAAACAGCTGTCCTGCTCTGTTATGTGCTGGATGAAGTTTACGTTCCCTTCCGGAGCTTACGTTTTCTACGTGAGCTTCAGCACGTTCTGCGTTTGTATCAATCATCGCCACCTGGCGGCTTGGCGCAAGAACCTGGCGTACCATATAAAACATAATCCAGGCTGAGAAATTTTTGCATGTCGATGTGTTTGGATGTGAAATTTTTTTTTTTTGCAATTTTCACGCAAATCTATTTGCATAGGTTATTTTTGAAGCCAATTTTATACATCACGCTGTTTTTTCGATCTAACCAACAGATGGCGCTAATGCGTCTCTGCACTGTTTGATGGACGTAATGCTAGAGAGCGAGACTTCAATGGTTGAATTCCAAATGCACCACAGAAGCTTATATGCGTACACTATTTAGGGCATTGGGAAAAAAAAAACCCATATATACACACACACACACACAAAATGATTTACACGCTATATAGTGCACTACGTAGTCATATGAGTCATGGCCGGATGTTAAATGTATTTGGCGCCGTATTCGGTTTTTTTTTCGGGTTGAGGGGTTGTAAAGTTTTAGGTGGAGTTGTATGGACTATTTCGGAAATAATACAGTTTTATTGTGACTTCTTATGTTTATGTTGGTAATTTGATACTTTAATGGAAAAACAACAATAAGAAAACAATTGTTTTTTGAGAATTTTTTCCTTCTGAGAACATACTTGCTAGCTAATGCTAAAGTTTTCTGTCTCGCGCTAAAGTCAGTGTTCATTCGGGAAGTTTCGATGAGCTTTCAGTTTTATTTGCCTGTTAGTTCCTCCTGACTGAAGGTATGAACGGTAGCGATGAAGTGTGCGCTCCGAGTAGGAGCTCAGAGCTGTTCCAAGACCTGCTGGAGCGCCTCAGAGAGAGCCATGAAAATGCAGTGCAAGGTCACCTCTGAAATTATTCCTATACACAGTACTGTGCAAAACTCTTAGGCGGCACACACCCCCAACTTTGTTATAGATTTCTATTTTATGACTTCTATATTATCGAGTCAATACAAAACATTTTAGAATTCCAAACGTTCGTTTTCCAACACAAAATTAAACGTTACACTGAAAAAAGTTTATCCGAGCAGCATATTCCATAAGAGCCCGCTTTTCAGCTGAAAAAAAGAAAGCATAATGAAGGCTACTGGGTTTTGCTGCAAAATTAAGAAGCAAGTGTGACAGTCCAAGTGTCCAGAAGAACTGTGGCTGGTTCTACAAGATGCTCAGTAAAACCTACAGCTCATTTCCTCATAAAACTGCACTCACTGTACCTGAGACTTTTTTTTTTTTAAAGCAAATTAAGGGTAATCTCACGCCAAATATTGACTTTGTTTCATTTACTATAGCTTACTGCTGTTTATAGTATTGTTTTAATGTTTAAATATTTCATTTCATTATTTTTTAAGCCATTTTTGGTCTAGAGCATTTCTTTACATGTGCCTAACACAATATCATCTCAAGGTATTCAGTGTCTCTTGTTGTGCAGGTTACATGATTGATTGTACACTCGGTGAAAATGTGAATGTAATTGCATTTCATCTAAACCTTAAATTTAGTAGTGTATTTAAGTTACCTTTAAGACCAGCCCTTAAATTTAGTAGTAAATTTAAATACCATTACTCAAGTTTTTAAATTAATTAAATATACTCATAATTTTAAGACCTTTCCTTGGTATTCTTAAAAGTAGTAGTGACTTTATACTTTAATGTTAAATTTAGTAACTTTAAGTGACATTCTTTTTAACAGCATTTTATTGTATTTAAGAAGTCATGGAAAGTCACTTAAAGTTCAACTATAAGTTTTCAAGTTATAAGTAAATACACATTTAGCATTTTGTAAACCTTTAGGATACTATAAGAATATCTTAAAGCTGTTAATTCATCTAGTGGTAATTACTGTATTTTCTTCTTCTCAGGACTGCAGTTAAAGGTGAATAAACTGAAGAAAGAGCGTTGTTTGTAAGTAGACTTAAACAAAAATGCACTTTTGGTTTCAAATTTGTTTTTCTTCAAGCATACCATATTTTTATTCAGGTGGTTTCGATCCATGTATGTTTCCTTTCTGAAAGTAGTGAATTTCAGCCCAGTGAATACCAGCGGTGGAAAGAGCACAAAACATAGGGGAGACTTGGGACAGTTTGTATTCCAATAATTTAATCTCAACCAATCAGGTTTTAAAATAATCTAAAACCTGATTGGTTGAGATTAAATTATGCCCTTTAGAATGTTGCCCCTTAGAGTAACCTACTTCCTTTGGAGACATGAAGCTGGACACTGCAGGTAATGTACCTGCATGAAGATTAAGCTCATTTCCTTCTTGAGAAAGGAACTGTATTGTTGAGTCAGGTTTGGGTAAACTAATACTTTTCTGTAGCTGTTCCAGCATTGTGTGTTCATACAGTTCATATGTGACAAGTTTTTATAATGGATGACTTGCAACCACGTGATCAAAATGTGCCACGTCATGATAGTGAATATACAAAGCAATTAGGATGGCAGCCACTGAAAGCGTGTCTGTAAACAATGCTGAATTTTCTCAGTATTACCATGGTTAATGGTCAAGCGAAAATTCGATATAAAGAGAAGATAGATATGTGTGGTTTTGACCCATATTATTTAAAAAGTCAGATTTTTCTGAGGATAAGACACTTCTACCGACCATCGAGTACCCAGATATCACGTTCTGTCTGGTTTGGCAGACTTCGTGGGTCAACAAATCTCAAATAAAGTCTTATAAGTCCATGGAAGCCTATAATTTCTTTGTCTCTGGTTGGGTAAATACCTTATTTATTAAACCAGTCAACGATAACAAAGCAGTTGTACAACCCCGATTCCAAAAAAGTTGGGACAAAGTACAAATTGTAAATAAAAACGGAATGCAATGATGTGGAAGTT
>JANZLB010000024.1:12261463-12272079 GCA_026167865.1 Notarius quadriscutis | reverse complement strand
ACCTATGATGAAAATTACAGGCCTCTCATCTTTTTAAGTGGGAGAACTTGCACAATTGGTGACTGACTAAATACTTTCTTGCCCCACTGTAACACCGTGAGACAACGGGCTAGTCAGGACCGCTCGTCGCTGAGCGGCGTATAAATTGAATGAGGCTTGTGGCGAAGACGAGATGAAAAGATTTGTCTCGTGCAGAGACTGTACCGCGATAACCTGGTAATACGCTGAGAGTGAGACAGTGAGAGGGCCACCCCCCCAAAAAAAATCTCAACGGATTTACACGATTTGGAAAAATGACTTTTTCAGAACCGAAAAAAACGGAGCTTCCTGCAAATGCCGGAAAACTTGCACCCATGTAAAACCCGTTAGACAGAACAATGCAGTGTTTAACAAAGGCGAAAGTAAACAATACGGCGGAGTTGACCCTGGGTATTGCTCATGATGCATTGCGGTAAACAAGCAATGACATAGTTATGGGTTAGGGTCATTGCAATGCAGTGGGATTTAACATGATTTGATTCAACACAATTCCATTCAAAGCAATACGATGTGATGCAAAAGAATATAATTCAATAGGGTAGCTCTTCCTCTTCCATGTGACTTGAGGAGGGCTGGCATGAGCAGGGACTAAGTTTGAAATTCCGTTGGTAAGAGGGGAACTGGGACAGTAATTCCTCCAATTCATGCAAGACTTTGCCAAGAGACCTGAAAAGAATTGACCACTGACAGCAGTGGAGATGAAAGAGCATGCTTGAGAAACAGTTTAAAGAGGAGGAATCAATCTAACAAAATTAATTGGTCAAAATTTATTGGTCACTAGACATGTAACAATTCACCCAATTCAAGATTCAGTTTGATTCATAATACTGAATATTTTATTTAGGTATGAGGGCAAAATTGCCCCCTTTCAACTAATAAGACGTTACATGTGATACTCTAGGACAAAAAGTCAAAAAATCATTTTTGTCTGATATGCAACTGAATAGAAGATATTTAACGTTCAAACTGATAAACTTTGGTTTTTTTTGTAAATATACAGTACATGCATTCTGAATTTGATGCCTGCAACACGTTCCCAAAAAGTTGCGACAGGGCCATGTTTAACACCTCGTTACATCACTTTTTCTTTTAACACAAAGTGTTTGGGAAGTGAGGACATCAATTATTGAAGTATCACAAGTGAAATTCTTTCCCATTCTTGCATGACACATGATTTCCGTTGCTCAACAGTCGAGGGTCTCTACTGTCATATTTTGCATAACACGCCACACATTTTCAATGAGAGTCAGGCAAGTCAGTTTAGCACCTGCACTGTAAGTACAAAGGCATGCTGTTGTAACACGTAGAATGTGGTTTGACATTGTCTTGCTGGAATAAGCAGGGACTTCCCTGAAAAAGACGTTGTCCGGATGGCAGCATATGTTGCTCCAAACCTGTAAGTATCTCAGCATGAACAGTGCCTTCACAGGTTAGCAAATTACCCATGCCATGGGCATGAACACACCCTCATACCAATACAGAAGCTGACTATTGATACAGTATTTGTAGGGTTCTAAAGGCAAGATTAAACATTTAATAACTATAGTTAGTTTCATGCATAGAAATACTTCACAGAGCCTACTCCATTTGGTCATCATCTTGTCTGGGCTCAGTCTCATGCTCAGAGTTCTCATAGTTGTTACTACAGTCCATTATTTATTCCTCTATTATATACTTGTACAAGTATATAATAAAGGAATATACTTATTCCTCTATTATATACTTATATACAGCAAATGAATAGCTGTTTGAAAATGTTCTGGAATGTTTGGCTTTGCTAATTTAAACAACAGCATGGTGGCCTTAACAAAGCTTGTTAGTCTAGAAGTTGGATGCTACAAGGCCAAAGAGTGAGCCACTTCACATTTCTGAAGTAAATTACCAGCTTGAATAGATAGATAGACAGACAGATAACTGTCATTTACCTGTACATTCAGAATACACATTTGAACGAAATTTCGTTCCACGGGCTTACATCAATATAACTGCCACATATACTGTAACTATTGCACATAATCCAGTAACCAAAAATATCAAATTTATAATTAGGTACTTAATAATAATAATAATAATAATCTATAGAATAAAATATACTATGCTATTAAATGTATTGCACAATAAAGCATGTAGGATATTGCACATAGTGAGGTTCTTGTCCAGATACTGTATGTAAGGTAAGGGATTATTTAGAGTTCAGAAGTCTGATGGCTTGGGGGAAGAAGCTGTTACAGAACCTAGTGGTTCTCCTCCAGATACTGCAGAATCTCTTGCCAGAGAGCAGCAGGGAGAACAATCCGTGATGCAGATGGGTTGGGGGTCTTTTATAAGGTTCTGAGCCCTGGTCAAACAGTGTTCAACTGCAATGCCTTGGATGGAAGGCAGAGATGTCCCAATGATCTTTTCTGCTGTCCTCACCACGCTTCACATGATCTTTCAGTCTGAGGCTTTGCAGTCCCCAAACCAGCAAGAGATGCAGCTGGTCATTACACAGTCTATAGTGCTCCTTTAGAAAGTAGTGAGGATGGGAGGGGGGAGGCATGTTCTCATCTGGCGCAGAAAATGCAGGCGCCTCTGTGTGGTCTTCACAGGAGACGTGATGTTGAGGGACCAAGTCAGATTGTCTGTGATCTGCACCCCCAGGAACTTGGTGCTGCTGGCTAACTCTGCTGCGGTGTCATTGATGAGAAGTGGTGTTTAACTGTACTTATTTCTCATTAAGTCCACAATGATCTCTTGTTTTTTCAACATTCAGGACCAGGTTTTCTTCATTGCACCAGTCCACCAGCTGTCTCACCTCCTCCCTGTAGGCTGTCATCCTGAATGAGGCCCACCACTGTCATGTCATCTGCATACTTCACAGTGTGATTTCTACTGAACCTGGCACAGTCGTCATGGGTCATCAGGGTGAACAGTAATGGACTCAGAACACAGCCCTGAGGGGAGCCGGTACTCAGGGAGATGGGAGATGTTTCCAGCCTGGAGAGATTGGGGTCTGTTTGTTAGAAAGTCCAGTAGGTGTGCTGAGGCCTAGTTTTCCTACCAGATGCTAGAGGATGATCATATCAAATGCCAAACTGAAGTCCAAAAACAGCATTTGCACATAAGTGTTGTTCTCCTCCAGATGTGCCAGGCTCAGGTAGAGTACAGTGGCTATAGCATCCTCTGTGGAGCGGTTGGGACCATAGGCAAACTGGAACAGGTCAAAAGTGGGGGGGAGCCTGGAGATGATATGGGCTTTAACCAGTTTCTCAAAGCACTTCATCATTATGGGTGTGAGTGCAACAGGGCAGTAATTATTTAAACTTAATTGTGCGCTTTTTTTTTTTTAGCACTGGGATTATAGTAGCCGCCTTGAAGCATGATGGAACTACAGCCTGGCTCAGCGAGGTGTAAAAGATGTCTGTGAGAACCGCAGCCAACTGATCTGCACGTTCCTTGAGCACCTGTCCTGGAATGCTTTCGGGACCCGCTGCCTTCCGGACGTTGACTCCTCTCAGGATCTTGCATACATCAGCTGGGTCAAGACTATGAGTGCCTGCTCATCTAAATTAGGGACAGTTTTTCTTGCAGGAATGTTATTTTATGCCTCAAAATGTGCAAAACGTTTGCAGAGTTCATTTAGGAAGTCCAGGTTATCCTCACAGGGTGGTGGATCAGCCTTATTGTCTGTGATAGTCTATATGTCCTGCTACATATGGCTGGTGTTTGTAGGACCATGGAAGCTGCTCTTGATTTTCTAGCTATAGGCACACTTTGCATCTCTGATGGTACAGTTTAGGTTGGCTCTTGCTGACCTGAGCGCCACCACATTCCGAGCTTTGAATGCAGCATTTCATATGTTTGGCTGTGGTTTGGCCCGTTGTAATGTCAGTCTGAGTACATTGCACTTTTTAGTTTCAACACTGGGTGGCGCTGCAATTTAGAGCAAGATTTGGCTCTGCTCTAGACTCTTTGGTTGAGTTACTCACGTTCGCTCACGTTACTGTTGTTTACTTTATTCGTTGTTGCCTTGGAGACGAGCAGAACACTCAGATGAGCGATTACATGCGCTATCACAGTAACTGACAAAAGATGGAAGTGAAAAGACGAAAAATAGCGAGTGTGGAAAATTTCAGACTCGATGGGAAAATGAATACTTTTTCATATAGAGATTAAGGGAAAATGTGTTTGTTTGATTTGCAAGGAGTCTGTAGCAGTGATGAAAGACTATAATGTTTGAAGACACTATGAAACTAAACATCAGTCATACACTGGCCTGGAGAGGGAGAGAAAAGTCAAACAGATGACAGCTAGCCTGTTAGTGCAAGAGCAGCATTTTTTTCGTGCCAACAAACTTCAAGAAAACAGCACCAGAGCTAGCTATGAGGTATCTCAACTGATCACTGAGCATGGAAAACCTTTCTCGGATGGTGAATTTGTTAAACACTGCCTCACTAAAGTTGCTGGGATAATGTGTCCAGAGAAGATTCAGGACTTCAGGAATGTGAGTTTGTCCAGACAAACGAATCGAAGACCTCTCAGCTAACTTGAATCAGCAAGTATCAGACAAGGCAAGTGCATTTGAGTTTTACTCGGTTGCGTGTGATGAGAGTACCGATGCTACAGACACAGCACAGCTGCTGATTTTTTTACGAGGCGTCGACATTAACCGAGGAGTTACTTGATCTTAGGAGTCTAAAAAGGTACCACAACGGGTAGGGTAGGGACATTTTTGAGGCAGTATCGGCTGCGATTAATGACATTGACCTGCCCTGGGACAAGCTGTGTGGAGTTACCACAGATGGGGCTCCAGCAACGACTGGCGAACGTAATGGGATGGCTTCTATGGTGTGCAGAAAAGTTCATGAAAGCGGAGGTGAGGCTGTAAAAATGCACTGCATTATCCACCAGGAAGCATGGACATTTATGGTGGTTAAAACAATCACTCATTCATGCACTCAATCACAGACAGTTCCAAACTTTTGAAGCTGAATATGACGACGTCATCTACCACTCAGATGTGCGCTGGATCAGTCGCGGCACAGGTTTTACTCACTGAGATCGGAAATTGACCAGTTTTTGAAAGAGAAAGGCAAGCCTCTTTACGAACTGGATGGTTGGCAGACCTGACCAGCCATCTTACCACACTGATCAATTTGTCTCTCACCTGAAAGTGTTCTGTGTCAAGCTCAAACTTTTAGAGGCGCAACTACGCGACTTCACTTCCCCACAACGTTGGAGCTGAAGACAGCTTTCCCGAATGCCAACATCTCTGCCCAAGAAAATAAAGATGTATCGGTGATCACACATCTCTTCTGGCAGAATTTCAGGATTGTTCGGTCATTGAGAAAGACACGAAACTATTCACAACGCCATTCTCGGTTGACGTGACGGAAGTTATTGAGATCCAGTGCGACGATTTGTTGAAAAAAGTCGGCATCAGCTTCTCCCCCGACCAGAGTTTGGATAAGACCAGGTTTCCTCTCATGAAGCGCCATGCCGCAAGAATGACTAGTCTGTTCGGGTCTACGTACATATGCGAGCAGACGTTTTCTCTTATGAGGCTGACCGACAGACATCTCTGCGACGTTCTTCGCATCGCAACATCAAGGCGTACTCCTGACCTGCCAGCTATTCTTCAGTCCAAGACTCAGCATCACTGAACGACACTGCAATTTTTTTTTTTTTTTACCTGCAAATGTTTTCATCAGTCTTGTTGCACCGTTTGTTCCTGATTGTGACCCGTTTTCAGTTAAAGCACTAAGATTAGGCCTCTACACAGGCATGTTTTCTTGATTTATTCATTTGCAGACCTTTATGACATTTATTCGGCTAATTGAAATTCATTTTATACCAAACTACATGAGCTTACACAGCCACTTTCTCTCAGAAGTGTTGAAACTGCCTTGACCCTCCGTGTTGTTCACATTTATGTTCATAGTCTGTTGCATTCTGAGATTTTCAAATGTTTATCTGAATGAAACCAAGTAAAGGTGTGTACTGTAAACTTAATAAAGTACTCGGACATCATTCTGTGTTTAGTAGGCCTATAATTCACATCATATCAAGCAGGCTACTATTACAACAAAAATACAATGTTTTGCACGGTCTAAAAGACGCCTTTCATTTCTATCGGCCCTTGGCGGCTCATATTTTTCTTTATGTGGCCCTCAAGCAAAAAAGTTTGGCCACCCCTGCTTCAACTCTTTACCCCTTAAAGCAGTTGCTACAGCCATCCTTGTACATGTATATACTGTTCACCCTTAGAACATATTTACTAGGAAAAAAAAGTCTAAAGACAAAGTTTTAGACAAGGCGCCATATGTCGTCATTAAGGGGTAAAGAGTTAAAGTGATGGAAAAAAACTTGACTCATCCATTAAACATTACAAACCCAAACAGAGTATGAAGGGAATAAATGGTCTCGTATTGGTTCATGTGCTTGAAAACTATATAAAACTAAATTTAAACAGTAATAAAATGCATCACTATTATTATCTTGATGTAACAAATTAATAAAGAATAAATAATAAAAAAAAGATAACTTGCTAGAAAGTGCTATTCCTCATTCTGCAATTTAATTCGACCTTTTTTTAAACTGAAAAAAAAAAATAATAATTAATAATTTAGGGCACAACAGAGACATTTTTCTGATGACACTTATGGAAGCGCATGAACCAAAGATTAATTCAAAACTAAAGGATAACTAACGTGCGACACTACTGCCTTCTGATGGAACGAAATAATAGTTAATAGTCATAAATGTTGGCCAAAATCAATTTAAGGACCCTTTGGATGAGAAAAGAAAGAGTACTTCTTTAAATAGTGCCAAATGTATTTATTATTCATTTTTTTAATGTATTAATCTTAATTAAAACACTTACCGATCAGTCTTTTTTTCAAGAGATGCATAAAATATACAAATATTAAACTATTAGAGGCGTGTGTGTGTGTGTACAGATCAGTGATACTTACACCAGCTGTGCATCTTCATCGTACGCTAAAATCTCCGTAACGTCCCAATCACCTGATGTCAACGACTGCAGCGTGTCTGAGCTACTGTTGGGCTGAAACACACACACACACACACACACTGAGTTGTCCGTTAAATGAAAGCTAAAGAGCAGTGTAGGTGCGTGCGTGCATGGTTGCGCTCACCAGCGAGGTGGACATGGAGATGTGGTAGAACTTCCCTCGACCCCCCTGTGGTACTGCACGGGTGAAGAAGAACCTGAGTCCGTCTCTGGAGAACAGCGGCGCTTCGTTCTGCGTTCAGGAGAACAAACCGTCTCTCACACACACACGTTCTATCGTTTTCTCCTTCTTTCCTCAAGTCCTTTACTTCTGTCCTGCTTCCTACATGTCCTTTTTTGAGGATGGAAGGAAATGAGGAATGGAGGAAGGATGGGAGGACATAAATCTATCTTTCTTTAGCTATTCCTTCCTTCCTCACTCCTTTCATCTTCACTTCATTACTTATTCCCTCCGGGTGCTGGAGGCAGGAAGTCTGTCACTGCTCTGCTCTTGGGGACGATGGTGAAGGTGGTGTGACTCACCTGTCTGTGCAGCCAGCTCTCACTTTCATCCTCGTGTTTCTAAAAGAACAAACGCGCGTTAGCCGTTTATTCCCTGCTGGCATTTTACAACAATAATGTGGAATTAAAAAAAAAAAAAAATTTCCTGTATCCATTTCGTGGCTCTATACACATCACCTGATTGGTCAAGAAGTTGATTATTTTCCTGTCACGCATGTCCTCGAGTGTTTTATTCCTCTTATACCATTTGACCAGGACTGCAGGATTTTTAGTGATGAAAAAAAATCAAAAAAGATTTACTTCTTATATCATTTACATTTACATGTGTTAGTTCCGATGCAGCTTGTCATGTTATTGAGAATGACTTAGTTACAGCGTGACTCTTTCTGTAAATATTAAGAGTTTTCAAGTGTAGGTCATAAAAAGAATTTTCCCGACACCCAATTATTTTTGTTTAGTGGACTGAATTCGAATCACAGACTTCCAATTTTATTAGTTTTTTTAAAATAGAACAATTAATGAATTTATCTCCACATGGCTCTAAATTCTCCGCTATTTTTTCCTGCTTCACCATGACCCCGTACAAGATACTACATCACGCATCGCTTTCCCTGTTCACGCAAGGCAAACAGTTGTGGGATACAAATTTGAAACAGGAGAGAAAAATAGAGGATGTGAGCATGTGAAAGAGCGACTACGGTAACGGGAAGAAAAGACGTTATGTTATATATGAAGGAAAGGAAACGCAGGACCAAACTAAAAAACATCAGCGCTCAGCGAGCACCTCGGTGTGATCAACTGTTTGTTGAGCGACAGAACAAAGGTAAACCTGCGCATGCGCACACACGGACTTCCTCTGTCTGCGCGACTTCATGCACATTATTTGCTTTAATCCCCTCCCAGCCACAGAACGTCCTGATATTTTGTGAGATATTACAGAAATCACAATCTTCAGATTTCAAGCAATCGAAAGGCCGTCTGCGCGAAAGGCTGCGCTACTGTTATAGAAAACTAATCAGCACATTTCTGACCAATCAGAGTGCAGAAAGAACCCTGAATGGAAACCTTGGTGCAGATTCCGGTGGTGGCTTCACACAGGGTGAGGATGGAGTTGTTCTGCGCTCGGTTCAGCCAGTTGACCGCCAGTTTGGTGCTGGTGGCCCACTTCACCATGGTGATGTAATACTCCTTCCTGAAAAATGGCACCCAATTTAAACATTCATCCTGATTTAATCAGAACTCGCGCTGTCTAATTCCAAGATGGCGGAAATGCCAAAGTCGCTTCTACAGCGCTCTTATTATTTTGTGCACCAAGACTAAAAGACTGACCCGATCCTGGGGTCCTCAGGCTTCTTCATCCGGACCGTGTGGAGCGGCCCGTTCAGACTCACCACCGACACGTAGATCTCAGGGTTCTCCTCTCCGGCCTGCGTCGGGAAAATCGCATCGCATCACATCACATCACATCACAATTCATGCCCACGTCTCATACAGTTATATCCTTTTTACACTGAAGACAGGGGGGAGAGATCAGCTCTGTACTGGGAAAAGTATAGAATATTTATTTGCATAAAAAGATTTTGATCGGTCCTAATAAATAAATAAATTCTGAGTTCTTGTACACACACCTTGCGTTATTTAGCCGAGTCTTTAATTGCCCTGCAATTAAATGTTTTTTTTTTTCCTTTTTAAAACAAAACATCCTCCAAATGAAAAGGAGTTCACAAGAAAGGTCAGTGTTTGACGTTTTTCCTCCCACACTCAGCGAGTCTGCTCCATTCGAAATGAAAGAAAATCCATCAGCAAAGGAAACTACTTACTTCTCTCCTCATGCATCAGAGAATTGACTTTTTTTTTCTTTTAAAATGTGCAACATCAGCTGTTCTTAAATTTGTATAAATTTTCTTGTCTCACAGGAGACCATTAGATCGGATTACCACCGGCCTGGGTCTGCTATTCTCCTCTCCTCTCAGCCTCGGGCACTTTTCTGGCCGCGAGCTTCAGGATCTCTGCGCATCTCTCAGCACTTGGACGATGTAAATGCTTCGTTTTACAGCGAGGTTGAGTTGTTCAAAGAAGTTCAGGAGTTTTGTTTGAAAAGGTTTAAAGAACACGTCTGTTAAAGAACAGCTTTCAGTGGACACGGTTATCGACGAAACGGATCGGGCAACTCGGTCCTGTGACGCTAGACGCGAATGTTCCATCAGATTATTCACTCGTATTAATTGCTACACGTCACAAAATGGCTCCTTAATCCAAATGCTGTCTATAAAACTCAGGTTCGATCTCCGTTACGTGTACAGTTTAAGGATTGAAATCTCAAACTCCACACCGACGAAAGCAGCAGAAGGAAAGCAGTAATGATGCTCCTTTCCTCCGGTGTGTGATATTTTCTGAAGAACAAAAGATTCAATTATGTAAATGAGCTCCGAGTCGGCTCTCCGCGTGCCGTATCTCATCAGTGCAGCTTTCTTACGACCCCCCCGTGTTTACCATTAGAGCCTTCTGTTTCCCACCACAATAGTGCACGTGTGTAAAAGATAACAAGCTCACTTTTGGGTAGCGGTACTCCTGAGCGCCAGGATACAGGCCCCCCGTGAACAGGGGCATCTCCATCTTGGGCACCAGCGTGTCGTCGATGGTGGCGTACGCAAGCCTGAGGCCGTCCGGAGACCACCAGTGAGCCACGTGAGACCTGAAGATCTCCTCTGCACAACAGACAGAGAAAATCAAATCAAATCAAATCAAAATAAAAACCTCCTCACAATCAATACGGCATTAAATGAGTTCAGAAAAATCAGTAAGTTAATATAAACGCACATTAATAACGAAAAAAAAAAAGAATACATACACAAATAGATAAATTAAAGCAGCTGTTTAGTCCTATGAAAATCCATGACCTTGATTTTGACATTTCAAAGTCACTCAAGGTCAAAGATCATGGTGCTAAATGAAAGCCCATATGGCACTTCCTGTAAGTTGATAATGGTAAATATCTGTCGACCATCAACCATTTTCAAGTTGCAGCCCTCTGAAAATCCGTGACCTTGAGTTTGACCTTTCA
>JANZLB010000024.1:12155694-12167114 GCA_026167865.1 Notarius quadriscutis | reverse complement strand
TTTCAAAATGTCTCACTTTCGACATTTGATATGTTGTCTATGTTCTATTGTGAATACAATATCAGTTTTTGAGATTTTTATTTACAATTTGTACTTTGTCGCAACTTTTTTGGAATCGGGGTTGTATGTCATGCATCATATGGTAGGCTTTCCCTGTTCGCACAAGGCATTGTGAGATACAAATTTGAAACAGGAGAAAAAAATGGAGGACATGAGTGTGCAAATGAAATGTGAAAGACCAACTGCAGTAACAGAAAGGGAGAAGAAAAAATATGTTGTGAAGGAAAGAAAACACAAGACCACAAGCGTATGATGATTTTGGGATACAAAGAATTGCAGTCATACCCCATGTATGTACAATTCACATCAATAAAGTTTTGTGTGTGGCTTGAGTTGCAAGCATTAAAAAAAAATACTTGAAGCCCTTTTAAACTTCACTGATGGATGTGTACAGGTCTTTCAGATTTAATTACTTGCTGGCAAACTGTCAAAACAGTTAGTTCAAGTTGGGTAGTTGTGTAGGTGAATGTTTAGCCCCCTGGCTACATTTTCTTCAGGCCTTTAGACAATCCACAGCCACGTGACTAACAGAACATTTAATATTGGACTCAAATATATAAAGTAATGAAGTAATGACTGTGATGCATGTCCGACTTTCTCAAAATATTATGATTCTGCAAGCTGATGCAGGGTTAAACCATCTACTCTGGACTTCTACCAGGATTGACAGGTTCTCAGAAGTTGGGATGGTCAAGGTCGAGGTTGGATGTGGCACTCTCTGAGCTTTCTACTTATTTCTGGTTTCTACTCAAAAGATTAATGCTTTTCAGCTAGGTTAACTCGTCTTTGCTCGGGTTTTCCATGGCATTTGTTCTAAAGCAAGCAAGTGTGTTTTCTTTGTTTTTGAGCTGTGTGATGGAGGTTGAGGGTTTGCTCTGGCGTAGGAATGGCGGCTAGTAGTGTATGTACAAGATCAACGAGCGCTGCAGCAACACCAACTGGTTCTGCTTTTGCGAAACAGTTTGATGACTACATCTCAAATTCACAAGTGTTTCAGGAGGTCATTTCGGGAGCGGTCAGCCGAGCCGTCCAGCGGGCAGTTAGCCATTGAATGCTAGAATTAGTGAACTGGAGAAAGAAGTCGCCATTTTGAAAAAGCAACTTGAAACAACCCAGGCCAAGACGAACTACAATGAGCAGTATTTGAGAAGAAACAACATTAGAGTTTTTGGGATTAAAGAGGAGGAAGGGGAGATCTGTTATACAAAACCTGGATTTGTGCAAGGAGAAATTGAAAGTGGATATCGGCTGGAATGAAATAGACAGGGCTCACCTCGTCGGTCGTCCCAAGTCAGCACGCCTTGGCCAGGCAGAGGCGCTGCCAAGGCCTATTATTGTGAAACTCTCGGGCTACACGGCGAAGATGAAAATCATGCGAGCTAAGAGCGGGCTGGGGTGCAAAAAGATCTACATAAATGAAGACCTGACCAAGGCGAACTACGATCTGCTTATGGCGGTCAAAAAGGAGTTGAAGGAGAGTGGGGATGGTTTTTCCATTTATTCAGTCAACGCAGGGATGATAGAGTCAACGCATCATGGCACGCAGGGATGATAGAGTCTTTCGAATCACAAGGCTTGAAGACCTGACAAGATTTGGTTTGACACATGCTGCCGAAGAAGATGAAGATGCCGTGGATACCTAGAGCTAGAGATTTTCTTGCCTATTTCAGTATTCAATTCTACTACTTTACTTTCATTGTCTTAATATGTGTTCCTGTGCAGCAAATTGAGGTGAGCAGTATCAATATTTTTTCTTTTTTTCTTTTTGCCTTTAAATGGTAGTTTCTATTGAGTTATATAGGGCAGCAATAGGGCTGTTTAATTTTCTAAGATTGGTTCTCTGAGAAAACATTTCCTTTTTATCCAAAGGCTTATTTCATTGTTTACATGTGTTCATATTGCTTGCTATTTTCTTTCTTATGTGAACTGAGGTTGAGTCTAATCCCGGGCCTAGGGATCATTCGGTTTTCTCATTGATTGGTCATTTAAATGCGCACAGTATTAATATATCTCGTGAATCAAGTGTAGTTAAAAAGTTCGAGGAGATCACTTCAACAATGTCGAATGAAAATTTTCATATTTTTGGTTTGAGTGAGACATGGTTGAATGACACCATCCCTAACCACTTCTTCGATATTCCAGGCTATTGTCCGCTTTTTCGTTTGGACAGATCAGATGGTAGGAGGGAGGGGGGTGTGGCGTTATATGTCAAATCTGACCTTGTTGCTAAAAGAAGAATGGATCTGGAATCAAAAGATTTTGAAGTACTTTGGGTTGAAATAAAAATGAATTCGCTTAAACTCCTGTGTGCGGTTTGTTATAGGCCGGAATATACCAATAGGGAAAGGAATCTTTTGTTTTTAGAGCACTTACAAAATAGTATCAATAGAGTAAATCATGACCCAAACACTTTGATTGTTCTTTTGGGCGACTTCAACGCCCAGTATAATGTTGATGTTCCATCTGACTGCACTGATTTTGGAAATCTTTTGTACAGCTGGATGGAATGCAATAGTTTATTGCAGATTATAAATGAACCAACTCGCATTACTGATTCTGGTTCTACCCTACTTGATTTAATAATAAGAAATTGGCCAGACTTTTTTGTAAATTCGGGCACGCTTAGTCCACCGGCTATTTGCGACCATTGTTATATTTTTGCTAAGGTTAACATTTCAATACTTAAACGCAAATGCTATAAGCGGCAGGTTTGGGATTTTAGTCATTTTAATGAGGAAGAGTTGAATAATACGCTTAGCAAATGCCTTTGGGACTCGATTGAGAGTGGGTGTAGCGACATGAATGTTGTTTATAATGATTGGTTTCGTGATGTCAAATGCATAGTTGAGCAGTTTATTAGGCACAAAACAGTTGTCATTCGCCCACACGATAAAACCTGGATGGATAGTGAAGTGAGGCAAGCCATTAGAAAAAGAAACAGGCTACTTAAATTCTACTCCATAACAAAATCGGTAGCATCTTGGGAAAACTATAGAGTTCAGAGAAATCGTACCTGCTCATTAATTAAATCTAGAAAAGTGAAATATTATAAAAAATTAAATGATTGGCTTTCTGACCCCGAAGTTAGTGCAAAAAGGTGGTGGGGGACTATAAAGTCAATTTATGGACAAAAGCTTCATGGTTCAATCCCATCTTTGGTAGATAGCGGAGGGGTGGTCAGTGATGCGCGTGAGAAAGCGAATTTATTCAATTCATATTTTGTTAGTCAAAGTAACGTTGATGACAGTGCGGCTGAACTCCCTAACGAAACGGTGCTCTTTCAAGATTTAAAATTTTTGTCAACTATAACTACATCTGAAAGAGAAATAAATGATTTGCTCTGCAGTGTGGATATTAGTAAGGCTTAGGGGCCTGACAGGTTTGGTAGCAAAATTATTAAAATATGTTCAAGTGGCCTAACGAGGTCTTTTAGTAAGCTTGTAAATCTCTTTTTCATGTTTGGTGTTTTTCCGGATGCATTAAAACTTGCAAACGTGATACCTATTTTCAAAAAAGATGATCGACAGGAGAAATCAAATTATCACCTGGTTTTGCTTTTAAATTCTCTGTCTAAAATAATTGAAAAAGTAGTTTTTATTAGAATGTATAATTTTCTCCTGGATATTGGTTTCTTAAATCCACTGCAGTCTGGCTTCCACCCAGGTGACAGCACCGTGAACCAACTTGTTTATATGACACACAAAATTTATGAGGCATTCGAACAGGGGAAAGAGGTACGCATGGTGTACTTAGTGTAAAGCTTTTGATCGTGTCTGGCATGAAGGACTTATGTATAAACTCGAAGCAATTGGTGTAAGAGATCCACTTCTCAGTTGGTTCAGGAGCTATCTTTCGGGCCGTAGCCAAAGAGTTGTCGTCAATGGGCAATCGTCTAAGTGGGCAGTTATAAAGGCTGGGGTACCTCAAAGCTCAGTGTTAGGGCCCTTACTTTTCTTGGTATACATTAATGATATTACTGACAATTTGCAATCAGATTGCTTACTCTATGCGGATGACATCTCTTTATTTGACACAGTCAGTGACCCCAGTGTGTCTGGAAATAAACTTAATAACGATTTTGCCAAGATACTGTAGGTAATTGGGCCAACCGTTGGCTTGTTGCTATTAACCCAACAAAAACAGTATGTATGACGTTCTCAGTTAAGCGCACCAAGCCCTTTCATCCCGACCTTTTTCTTGACGGCTGCAAGGTCAAAAACGTATCACAACACACCCACTTAGGTGTCACTTTTATGAGCAATCTCTCATGGAAGGCTCATGTTTCGAGAATATACGAAAAAACATGTAAACGTGTAAATATGCTCAAAGGAATTAAGCTTAAAGTTGACAGAAAAACCCTTGATAGGCTGTATAAAAGCCTGATATGTCCGGTTATGGAATATGCAGATGTTGTTTGGGATGGTTGTAACGAAAGCGAGAGTGATCTCCTTGAACATGTTCAATATGAAGCTGCAAAATTAGTGACGGGCACCATGAGAGGAATTAGCAGGCAACGGGTGCTAAATTATGTGGGATAGGAGCTAATGAAAACAAGAAGAAAAATCCATAAACTCACGCTTTATTTTAAAATTGTCAATAATTTAGTGCCTTCCTTTTTACAATCGCAATTGTCGCTTCAAGTATCGGACAGAACTAGTTATTCTTTAAGGTCATCTAGCAATTTTTCTTTATTTTCTAGCTGTATTGATCGCTTTAAAAATATTTTTTCCCATCCACCACCCTTTTGTGGAATGATGTTAATATAAACATACGAAATCTGGACACTTTAAGCTTGTTTAAAAAAGAACTGTTAATTGTTTTTCAAGTACCGAAATGTAACGAGCTTTTCTTTTACGGCATAGATAGATACACCTCTATTCTTCATACTAGACTCCGACGAAATGCCTGTGCTTTAAATTTTTATTTATTTAAAATAGAACGCAAGCCTTCGTCAATCTGTCAATGTAGTAATAATCCTGAAACCGTCAAGCATTATTTCTTGCATTGCCCGCTATTTGCCATCCCTAGACAATCTCTGCTCGCCTCAACTGCACAAATCCTTGCAAATAGGTGGTCGCATATGTCTGAAAATGAAAAAGTTTCTGCCTTTTTGTTTGGTTCACCTTTTCTGTCTCTTGAATCAAACGAAAATCTATTTTGCAATGTTCAGACTTATATAGCTAAAACCAAACGTTTTTGTTAAGGTAATTATCGAACAACAGATAATGCTTTTTGATCTACTGTTATATTTTGGTGCCACCTGCTTGCATTTTTTTCTTCATTTTTCCATATATATTTTCCTTTTTTTTGTCCGTTATTCTCGTCCACTAAATTATATAAAGAAAATTAAGAGTGAGCCCTATAGATGAGTATTTAGTGCTCTTAGGGCAAACTCCTATATATGTTTAAATAAAAAAAAAGTCATGAAGTTTGGCAGCTGGTACTCAGTCAGTATTCAGACATCAGTACTTATTGTGTTCATACAAGTATTACTTATTGTGTGGTCACTTTAGGTAGTTTAAATATCTTCGTTTAAACTTTTTTTCCTGTCTTTCAGGTGGCTGAGAATCACAAACATTACTGAAAAGCTGCTGTTCCTTCTGATTAGTTTTATAGTCCTTGTGCTTGGTGTACTTGCTTGCTCAACCATATTTCTGGATTCATCTCTGGCATTTCTGAAATTCTTATGCATTTTCATTCAAATATTAATAACAGAAGACAAAGATTTCACATTTTTATTTTATATTTAGTGTTATTGACCAAATGAACACAGTAGTAAACTCTAGAGTACTTGCTAACACATCATTGAGATATAAGGAGACCCTTAGCCACCAAACAAAGTCTGAACCTCACAGATTTGTTGTATAATCAAGAAACATATTGCATTTTGCAACTTGTGATATATAGACATATTTTTTACAAGGTTGGTTGGTTTTTTTCTTGTACATGCACGCACCTTTCCTTTTGCAACTGTAATTATGGTATTCTGTAATTTTAACATGATGCCTCAGTGTATTTACCTCATTTCATGCCTCCATACTAGCTGGGGTGAACTCCTAAATTTTTTCAATCAATATTGTGCTAAAAGTGTTCAAGTGATTGATTTATGTTGTCTTTCTACTTATCAGAAACTAAGGAAAGATGTTAGTTTATAGATTGAAGTCAAACCTTGTTAAACATTTCTAAAAGGGTAAAAGATGAAAGGGTACTGTGGGTGCTCAAGCGATAACTATAAGTCTATAATTTGATCCTTGTACATACTCAATTTACTTTGCCAGTACATCTTTGCCAAATACAACTTGAAAGATGCAATAACATTCCTTTTATCCATGTCTTGTATGTATGACTACCAAAGAAATATTGAGATGATTGTTGGTGAAAATAACAAACATTATTTTTGTTCTGAATTATTGGTCACGTGGTTAATAATTTACCCACTAGATCAGGCATACAGTCATCCCAAATGTAATAAAACATTGTTCATTATAGGAGTACAGTATTAGTAACATTATCCTATAAATATTGATATGTGGCCTTCATGTGCTATTGAAAATATTGTAATTACGAGTCCTGAGTACATGAATGGTCAAAATGCAAATTACTAGTGAGAAACTCACATTTTTCTGTGATACCTGAGTTGCTGAGTTGTGACGTAGAGGGGGGATGGCACTAAAAACATGGCAAAAAGGCAAAGCATAAATAAATGATAAGAATTAATTTATTTCATACTATGGTGCTGTACATTAAATGTGTGTATATGACAATGCTTCAACAAAGTCAATTTCATAAACAAAGTTAGATTAAAATGAATGTGATTGCTGAACCTCTGTTTGTGGTTATTTTCGTGAATTAAATTAATTTATCCTGTGTCATGTCTGTACCTGCTCACATTCAAGACTCCACTTCCCAGAGTTTGCAGCGGCCTTCAAACTGCCTCAGACTACAACAACTATACTACACTGCACTGCTCTCAGTCTCCAGAATACTCATCACACACCTGTTCCAAATCAGCCTTATTACCACTGTGTATTTAAGGACCCTCAAATCAAACATTCATTGTAAAGTAAAAACTCAGTGTTCCCATGCCTGACTTTACCAAGCCTTGTTATTCTGTACTGATTATTTGGTTATTGCTCATAGTCTCTGCCTTTGATATTCTGTCTGTGCCTTCCCTGACCATTGCCTGTTTGTTGACTCTGCCTTTGATCACTGATTTGGATTTGTCTGCCAACTTTGGCATCTTTTTGCACTTTTACATCTGCTTTTACATCTGTCTGCCATCTGCATTCCTGACAAATTACTTTGCCAACATCATGGATGCAGTAGAAGAGAGCCAGCAAGCTGCTTTGTCTGCACAGGGGCATCTCCTAGGAGAACTATAGCTTCTGGGTGAAATGGATGCCTGTATTTCCCAACTCACCACCACTGTTTTGCAGGTGCTCCTAGTGTGGTCTGTGCCAGTTATAAACTCCAGCATGCTTATTCCCAGTCTTAAAAAGATCTCAGGAGAGGCATCTGAGTGCAAGGGATTCCTGCTACAATGCTCCCTGTTCTTCACAACCCAGATGGGAACTACTGATGAGCAGAAGATTGCCCAGTTCATCAATCTACTCATGAGAAAGGTGCTCAAGTGGGTAATTGCCATGTGGGAAAAAGGTGGAAAGCTGACAACCTCCTACAAGCACTTTGTTGAACTTTTTTGCCAAGTATTCATTCATTCTTACTCACAAAGGAGTGGAGGTCGGCGAACAATTACTCGCTGTCAAGCAGGAGAGGAGTTGTGGAGTATGCACTGAAATTTCACATGCTCGCAGCCAGAAGTGGATGGAACAAGATGGCTCTAAAAGCAGCATTTCATCAAGGACTTGATCCTAAAGTTCTCAGTGAACTGGCTTGCTGAGATGAACAAGCCCTCTTGGATTCCCTTGTTGACATGTCTCACCCAGATGTCACAGAGCCCATGGAGATCTCCCACACCAGTGTGGCTCGATCTGAACATGAGCAAAGACACAAAGAGGGACTCTGCTTTTATTGTGGGAAAGACACACTGTGTGTCACACTGTCCTTCTTGTCTGGGAGGCCAAAGGGGTCACACCTTGGATGAGAGGGTCCCAAACACTGCCAGGCCTCTCCTGCTGAGTCCATCTAAACCCCTCTCCTTTAAATCATTTAAGCTTGATGTACACATAAGGCTCTCAGAATAGGTTCATGTTCTCCCTGCCCTAATAGATTCTGAATTCGCGGGAAACTTTATGAACAGTAAGACTCCAAGTGCCCACGCAAGCACTACAACAATCCCTAAGCATCAGGGCCATTGATGGTGGGCCCATTGGGAAGGGGTTGGTCACTACACACACCGAGCCCCTCATGCTACAGGTCAGTGCCCTGCATTATGAGAATAACTAATTTATGATCACCGAAACCAAGAGGCAGCCCATCAATTTAGGGTTTCCATGGTTGCAGCAACACAATCCTCAGATCTCCTGGCAGGACAGAGAAATACTACAGTAGCCCATATCTTGCATACAATGCTGTCTCCATCTCGCAAAGCTCACAGTTGCTTCTACCCCCATGGTAATTGCTGAAGTCACCACCACAGCCCATGTTCCTGAATGCTACTGGGCACATATGAAAGTCTTCAGCAAGGGTAAAGCTAGTGAGTGGGAGCCCACTGGCATTACCCTTGCTGAAGTCTTCCAGGGCTTCAGAACTGCTTTCAGCAAGGGCTGGCCTTGCCTTCCTCATCAACTGTCTGACCATGCCATTGAACTGCTCCTGGGCACCATGCCTCCAGGCTGCCGAATCTACCATCTCGCCATCTCTGAGCAAAAGGCCCTGGAGGAGCATCAACTTCAACTTCACAGCCAGTAGCTCCTAGTTGTCTATATCATAGTTAGATTCTGTGGGGATGAGTTTCTTTGAAAAGAATGTTATAGGGCATAACTTGGATTTCTTGCTGAAACATTTTGATAGCACTGCTCCAACTCCAGACTCAGAGGCATTCACCCATGAATGCTTTCATGGGGTCATGGTGGTTGAGAATGGGAGCAGATGTGAAGGCAGTCTTGAGTTGGGTGAAGGCTGGAGGGAGCAATCTACCCTTTCACCATTTATACCAACCATAAAAATCTGGAATATCTCAAGACTGCCAAAAGATTGAACTTATTTTCATCCATGTGCTTCATTACTTTGGCATCCCTGAAGACATATAGTCAGTGATAAGGGCCCCCAGTTCATGTCATGCATCTGGACCAGGTTTAAGGACAAACTGGGAGTTTCTGTAAGTTTAACCTCTGGCTACCACCCACAGTCCAATGGCCAAGTGGAAAGGGCCAACCAGGAGATTGGGTGCTTCCTTCAGGTGTACTGCACCAAGAATCAGAGGGACTGGATGCAGTTCCAGCCATAGGCTAAGTATGCACAAAATGCTTTACATCATTCTGCAACTCAACTTGCACCCTTCCAGCGCATACTCAGCTACCAACCTCCCCTTTTCCCTTGTTGATGCATAATTCAAGTGCAGTGAACAGTTGTGGGAGAGCATCAACCGGTGCTTGAAGCAAGTAGCTCAAAAGTAAAAGCACTTTGTTAAATACCATAGAAGGGAAACCCCAGATGACAGAGTGTGACTGTCTGCCAAGAACATCAGGAACCTGTAAGCATGCAAGAAACTCAGTGCAAAATATATCGACCCCTTCAAAATTCTAAAATGCATCAATTACCTTAGTTAAAAACTGGACCTACCCTAACACAGCCACCTCTCACAGACAGACATTTCACATATCATGCCTGAAACCTGCCATCCCTTAGCCACCAATATCCCTGCCACTTCATCCCCCGTTCCTCTCACCCTGGATAGACAACCCGCTTACATTGTGCACAGTATCCTCAACTCTTGTTGCAAAAGAGGCAACCTGGAATATCTGGTAGACTGGGAAGGCTACAGCCCCAAGGAATGGACCTGGATCCCAGCTAGGGACATCCTAGACCCACTGCTCTGTCACAACTTTCATGCAAAGCATCCTGATAAACCAGAGCCTTGCCCCCAGGGCCACTCGAGGGGAATGGGGGGGGGGGGGGTTCTGTCATGTTTGCATCTACTCGTACTCAAGACTCCACCTTCCCAGAGTTCACAATGGCCTTCAAACATGGCTGCCATAGACTACAGCAGCCATACTACACCTCACCGCTCTCAGTCTCTGGATTACTGATTATCTCACATACTTGTTCCAAATCACAGCCCCATCAGCACTGTATATATAAGGACTCTGTGCAGAGTCCTCAGTAAATGCAAAGCAAATACTCAGCATTCTCTTGCCTGATTTTACTAAGACTTTGTTTGGGTTATTTATCTGATTACTAACATAATTTGTATTTTGGTTTATGCTTTGTCTTCACCTGTGATACCTGTTTGTGCCTCCCCTGACCATTGCTTGTTTATTGCCACTGTCTTTGATCTATGATTGGATTTGTCTGCCAAACTCTGTCATTTTTACATCCATCTTTTGCCTGCCTTCCTGACACATACACTCACATATACAGTAATTATGTTGTAGATAATGAAATGAAAGAAAGATGGTTGTGTTAATAGACACTTGAAAAAGGAAAGTGGGTCAAAATGTTGAGATGTAAAAGTTGAGATGGAAATGGTCAAGGTTTAGACTGCGGGGTAGCCTCTTCAATTCTCCCAGGGTCAGAGGCCATCCTTAATACCATGTCCCCTGCTGCGTCCTTAGTTCTATAAAGTAGAAAATAAACCAAAAGCATACGATTAATATACTTTCCTTAATAGGCAAAGAATAGTTTCAACATATTTAGCTTCTAATACTTAAAAATGCAGCTCTGAGCTGCATTCCAGCTCGATTTATAGGTTCGTGACTTTCCTTCCCAGTTTCTCTTTGGTTTAATCCATTGCCTTGTATCCAAGCTATAGACACATAAAAACATCACAACACTTTACAGTAGGGACAGATTTTTAGGTTTTATACATTTGGTTAGGTCATGTGTTTTTAAATCCTAAATGTTAGATCCTGACCCTAACAAATTTAAAGAATGCTAGCTAGTTAGCTAACTATGCTAATTGTTTGAAATAGTTTGAAAACAGCATATTGTAATGCTCGAAATTGTTATCACATCTCTGGGAGCTGTTAGGCATAAATCAAACATATCAGTTATATCAGAATCAGAAACACTTTATTGCCAGGTATGTGGACACACACGAGGAATTTGACTCTGGTTTCACTTAGTTCTCACAGTATAAAACAGAAAGTATATACACAAAACAAACAAACAAACAAAAATGGTGCAATAGGTGCATAGTGCAAAGTAATCCAGGTAAGTCAAGTATGAAATAGATAAAT
>JANZLB010000024.1:12069700-12084058 GCA_026167865.1 Notarius quadriscutis | reverse complement strand
GGCTTGCTCATTGGGGATAGATTAGGGATAAAATTAGCTCATGTTTAAAGTCATTCAAATTCTGTAAAGCTGCTTTGCAACAATGTTTATTGTTAAACGCGCTATACAAATAAACTTTACTTGACTTGACTTAAAGAGCAAATGTATCGAGAAGGTTTCTGTAAGACAATGGTTATTTAATATTTGTGGAAGGAGTGTTCAGTGGAGCCTTGTGATGACCTGGCGACTTGTCCAGGGTGTACCCCGCCTTTCGCCCATAGTCAGCTGGGATAAACTTGCTTGCGACCCTGTAGAACAGGATAAAGCAGCTAGAGATAATAAAATGAGATGAGTGTTCAGTGTCATCACTTTGTAACTGTCAGTAATTGTTGCAGTATGAGAGAGTCTCCAGAGCAAAAGTGTCAGGGTGCAGGCAATTACAGGTGCAGGCACAGGGGAGAGCGGCTGAAGCAAATAGTAGACTGAGCCAAATTGGGAACCAGGAAGCGTAGTCAAAACAAATGTGCAGGGGTCAGTCAATCAGCAAACAGGATATCGTAGTTGTGAAGGTAGCTGAGCAGACACTGTTGAACAGGACTGGGTTTGGCCACAAAAAATCAGTCAGTGTGAGAATGGACAATATAATTTAATGTCAAGCTTAAAAAAAGATAAATCAAGCAATAAGTGTCCATAAGCAAAATTCAAATCAATCAGTAAAATTACAAAAAAGAAAAAAAAGAAAATTCAGAAAAATTCAAAAGTCAGGAAATGTACAAAATACTGCCAAATTCAGAATCTGCTAACCTCTAAAATGCAGAGGATTAATTGTAACACTCTCAGAGCCTCGGTGCTCACACGCAATATAACAATCAAAACCGAAGACATAACACTAAACAAGCAAACACACATACAGTATATATCAGGTGGCCAGCACCATTTACAAACAGTGAACGCATAACAATCAATTAACACACGAACAACAAAAGAGACTCTGAGACTAAAGCACAAGTTCTTATACATGCAAACAAGCAGATTTACTAAATAAATACAAAGACATTCCATCCTAATAGCACATGAAAAGACACAATACAGAAGTGGTTTGATCAAGGCCACCTCTGTCATCCCCATGGCCACAACCATGATGAATTAGCCCAATTAGGCCCGGAACCAAATAAATACTACATCATTTCCTACTGGCACCCTTTTACTGCCGGACAGATACTGCCAAACCAAAAACCGTAACAAAACATCAACTGCCAAAACGGTAATCATTTTATGCTCAAAAACATTTCTTTTGCGCTCAAGTTTGCACCCCTACTTAAGCACAATAAATGTCCACAGCATAATAAAGTAGTCTTGCATGTTTTTTTCTATAACATTACATTTGTTAAAGCACCAGTCCAATGTTTGCTCAATAATGTTATATGTGAACGCTAATGTAAAAGTCCATGTACAAGTATGGGCTTGTGTGTGTATGCGAACGTCTGTGTGTGTGCATTTGTGTGTAGAACAGTCTCTATGGAGGGCTTCTCTGTGCGGTCACTTCATGACCGTCACACACACACCCACCTCAGGTCTCACGCCGGCAGGCAGGAGAGAAAGTCAGCAGTAACATTGCTCTGCCCAGGGATATGGCTGATGGTAAAGCGATATGGCTGCATGGACAGGTACCAGCGGGTAATCCGTGCGTTGTAATCCTGCATGCGGTCCATCCATTGCAGAGGCTGATGATCTGTCTCCAGGAGGAACTTGCGGCCCAGGTAGTACCTGAAGGTGTCAAGGGCCCATTTCACCGCAAGGCACTCCTTCTCGACCATTGAGTATCGAGTCTCCCTTGGATACAGTTTGTGGCTGATGTACACCATAGGATGCCTCTGGTCCGGTTCACCCTGGAGAAGCACCGCACCTATACCCATGTCAGAGGCGTCAGTCTGCAACACAAATTGTTCTCGGAAATTAGGACAATGCAATACAGGCTCATTACACAGCACATTCTGTATGTCCTCAAAAGCCTTCCTGGCCTCTTCGGATCACTGCACCTGGACTGGAGAATTCTTACATATCAAATCTGTAAGGGCAGCTGCCCTAATAGAAAAGTTGGGCACAAATCTTCTGTACCTTCCAGCCATGCCCAGGAATGACTGCACCTGAGTCTTAGTCTGAGGCAAAGGACATTTCTGGATAGCCTCAAGCTTCTGCACCTGTGGCACCCCCACCAATCACATAGCCCAGGTGTCTTGGCAATGGCACATTTGGCAGGGTTGATGGTAAGGCTTGCAGACTCAATCATGCCCAGAACATCTTTCATGTGCCGGACATGGTCTTCACATGACGCATTGTATGCAGTGACATCATCAAGATATGTCACAGCATAGCCATTAGTGCTGGCCAACACCTGGTCCATTAATCTCTGAAATGTAGCGGGGGCCCCATGTAGCCCAAATAGCATTTTAGAGAAATGAAAGAGACCCCAGGGTGCCTGGAACACAGTCAGCTCCTTGGCAGGATCACTAACCAATACCTTTTGCAAGGTCCAAGGTGGTTACCCAATTTGCAGGTCCTAAAGAATCAATGAGGTCATCAATTCAGGGGGTTGGATACGAGTTGAATTTAGAGACAGAATTTAGGTACCTGAAGTCAATGCAGAACCGGAAGGTCCCATCTTGTGTACCAACACTACTAGACTGCACCATTCACTCTTCGATCTTTCAATGATACCCATGGCCAGCATCTAGTCGACCTCCTTCCTCAATCCAGCAAGAAGCCGTTCATGAATGTGGTAGCTCATGCGTCGAGGTGCTGCACACACACACAGGGTGATGTGGTGGGTTACCAGCGTGGTGTACCCTGGCTGCTCCTTAAACAGGGCTGGGCTGCAGAGACGGTTAATGTCCACTCGCTGAGCATGGGAGAGATGGGCAAGGGCACCCTCTGTTGGTAAAGGTCGACTGCTCCTCCCCCTCATCCTTCTCTGGCACATGTCAGATCATAAACACCTCAGCAGCCAAACCTGGTCTTTCCCACCACTGTTTCAGAAGGATGATGTGTAAGACCCATCTTGGGTGCTTCTGCCCCAGCTTAACAACCTCATAAGTTTTAGACCCCAGCTTACGAGTGACCTGAAAAGGGCCTTGCCATTTTGCCAGCAATTTACTTGAATCACTTGGCAACATCACCAGCACCTTGTCGCCTTCTGCAAAACTCCGAGAATGGGCTCTCTGGTCATAATAGGACTTTTGGCGCAGCTGGGCCTGTTCGAGGTTCTGTTGCGCCAGTTCTGCCATACTCTTCAGCCTTTCCCTCATCTGCAAAACATACGAGATGATGTTCTGTGGCTGTGGCAGGTCCTCATCTCGCATCCAAGTCTCTTTTAATAACGCCAGGGGTCCCTGCATGTCATGGCCGTACAACAACTCAATAGGTGAAAATCCAGTTGAAGCTTGAGGGACCTCATGGTATGTGAAAAGAAGATAGGGGAGCCAGTTGTCCCAGTCTGCACCGGTTTCACTGACAAACTTCTGTAACATCTGCTTGAGAGTTTGGTTAAACCACTCGGTCAGACTATCGGTCTGCGGATGATAGGGTGTAGTCCATATGCCCTTTATCCCTAACAATCAGTAAGCCTGCTTAAGGAGCTTGGACATAAAGTTGGACCCCTGATCAGTAATTATAGCCCTAGGAAACCCCACCCTTGAAAACAGCTGTACAAGACAGGGGGCTACAGTTCTAGCCTTCACTGCTTTCAAAGCAAAAACCTCAGGGTACCTAGTGGCGTAAAATCTGTGATGACCAACATAAACCTGTTCCTTGCTTTACTGCACTCAAGGGGACCTACCACATCCATTCCCAATTGCTCAAAAGGTGTCCCTACTACAGGAAGAGGCTCTAAGGGGACCTTTGGGGGACATCTGCTGGCAGTTTTCTGGCATTCTGGACATGTTTGACAAAACTCAGCAATGTCTTTGGCCATATTTGGCCAATAAAAATAACGACTGACTCGGGAGATTGTCTTCTGTCTGCCCACATGGCCTGCCCATGGAATAGAATGGCCTAGGTCAAGGCCTACCCCCCTAACTTTCTGAGGGACCACCATCCTTGCCTCTGCCCCTCCCACTTTAAACAGCACCCCATTCTTAATGGCAAACCCCTGTCTAGAAGTCTCTCCCCCATCACTACTGAGCTGTAAGTAATCTCCGGAGTGGAAGTCCAGGGCAGAGCATGACAGCAGTAGCACTTGCAGTCCCATCACACAAACGTTACCCCTCTTTATATACACCTTTTTTTACTCTGCAGACACTTATACACTTTTTTTTTAATGTAGAGATCAGTAGTAGCCACATACACACTTATTTGGCCAGCACTCCAGTGGGCGGAAGTATACAGGAAGTGCAGGTATTCACATAAAATTTAAATAAATACAGTTTAAAAACTGGCTTATAATTAGATGGATACAGGATGAGTAAACAAGTATGACTTTAATTAAGCAAAAGTATTTATGTTTAATATCAAGTAGTCTCATCTCATTATCTGTAGTCGCTTTATCTTGTTCTACAGGGTCGCAGGCAAGCTGGAGCCTATCCCAGTTGACTACGGGCGAAAGGATAAAGCAGCTACAGATAATGAGATGAGATCACGTAGTCTTTCTCATCTGGATAATTGGAAGGGGGTGGAAATCTTTCTCATCTGGATAATTGGAAGGGTCTTTATATTCGATATGTGCTTTGGAGTCTCAATTGGCCATTACTATCTACAGAAATATTCTGGTTGACCACCTAACCTTAGCAAGCTTTCCTCTCCAATAATAACAGTATTGGTCATGTTACTGCTGTGAACATGTGAATGATAAATGAGAGATTCAGACCCAAAAACCTTTAGGTACAATTTGTGAACAAATCAGTCATCCCTACACTGTGAATATGCAGCGGTCATGTGACAAGTGAACGGAAGACTCAAGACCCGAAAGACTGAGAAGGTCCCAGCTGCAGGCCAGAGAATGAGAACTCTATCCATAACCTATGAGGCACCACCCTTAACCCTATCCTGAACCCATGGGTGGGGCTACACATGCCCCACCTCATTCTCCAGGCTGCAGCTGGGTGTACTTGGAAAGACCCATTTGTGAACAAATCTGAGTGGCACACATGTGCTGCCCAAGAAAAATGAATGAATCGCTCACTGAGATGACACTTTCCTCCTGAGTCATACAAATGATGATGAATAACACTAACTTAGATTTCTGTTCTTTGCTGACAAGTGTGGAGCCCAGTTTGATCATCTGCTCTTGTAGGCAATGAACAAGTTTAAAACAACATTACAAAGAACATCTGCTCTTGTAGGCAAGTTTAAATGTGCATTCCGAGATATTTGTTGTGGAAACTCGCTCACCAAAGATAGTCAAAGGCCAAGGAGTTGCAGAAAAATAGACTTTTATTCAATCAAATAATAAAAGCCAAGTCATTCTGCAGAGTGATCCAATTCATCAATCACAGGGTTTCTCATTTTATACAATTCTAATACATCACAGTTCACACCTTTTTGATAATGCCAATAATCTCATTTGCTGACATCTCTCACCACTCCTCACCAGATTTCCACCGGACAAGACATCTCGTACCTTCCATACAGTGTTTCCACTGATATTTCCAAACCTTCAACATGATTAAAAAAAAAAGATTCCGAATGACTTTGCCAAAATAATATTGGCAGTAGCAACCTTTCAGTTAAATCACTCATTTTCTTTACTTGTTCACGTTAAGTATAATCGTTGATCAAGCTAGTGTTATTAAAGTGATGATCACTTTAATAACACTGGCTTCATTTACTTTTCATACAATCAACATCATTTTGTTTAATGTGAATTACAAAATCACCATGATTGTAATTAGTATGTAATAAATCAACGTGATTCTGTATGTGATTACAGATGAAAAACACCATTTTTCTGCTCACCACAGGCGTAAAGGGTGGTTATTTGGGCTTCCATAAGCTTTCAAACTAGTCTGGCCCTTCTCTGAATTCTTTCTTCAACAAGGCCTTTCTGTTCACAAAACTGCTGCTTTCTGTGTGTACTGTGAAAATTCACCATATGGCAACATCCAAAGTCACATTTTCACCCATTCTGTTTCATGTGAATATTACCTTAAGACCTTGAAGGATTTTGCACATTGTGCCACTACCACATAATTGGTTATTTGCATGAATATATAATAAAGTGGTCAAAGAGAGTATCTAATTTTTATTTATTTAAACACGGCACATTTAGAAAGTTAATCAGGTAACACTAGTGGGAGAATGTAATATTTACACCAGTAAATAAGCAAACTAGTTATTTATAATAAATTAAAATTAAGTAACATATAAAGCACATAATTTATTCACAGGATGATGAGCTGTGACAGCCCCCTTTCGGTTTTTACTGGGGTGTTTTGCATTCTTTCATTCAGGAATTAGGAATCAAGGTTTCTTATTACAAAATTGTACTTATGCATATGATATTGAAGTGAATTCACTTATTCTGGACAGCTTTATTAACTGTATAAAATGTGTCTGTACAGGATAATTGGAAGCCTACAAACTGAATTATCTTTCATTAAAACAGTCTGTGCCTAAATTGCAAATGATGTTTTAACCTAAAAAAGATTCCACACATCACCTGACTTTTTTTTATGGCTCATAAACTAAGGCATATTTTAATTGGCTTGTATCTGAAGATGATTTATACTCATTTATTTTAATGTTTATTTAAGATGATCGCTTTTGTATTTGTGTTTTTTATTACCGTATAATTTCATTATAATTTAATGATAATAAATTCACTTATTCTGTAAACAGTACACACAGAAAGCAGCAGTTTTGTGAACAGAAAGGCCTTGTTGAAGAAAGAATTCAGAGGAGAAGGGCCAATTAAAATATGCCTTAGTTTATGAGCCATAAAAAAAAAGAAAGTCAGGTGACGTGTGGAATCTTTCTTAGGTTAAAACATCATTTATACAATATGTTATACAATATTAAGAAACATATACAAAATGAACAATCTTAGGCTAAATAAACAGTAGATATAAATAAAATCATTGGATGAGAATCTGTTAATATGCCTTAGTTTAAAAATGGCTCTATGAGAAATCAGCTGATGAATAAAACCTTGTTTCTTTTAAAGCATGTACAGTAATCTTGCAAAAGTATGTATCCCCCTTCGTGTTTGTCCGGTTTTGTTGCATTACAAGCTAGAATTAAAATTTATTTTTGAGGGGGTAGCACCATTTGATTTACACAACATACCTACAACTTTAAAGGAGAAAATCGTTGTTTTATTGTGACACAAACAAGATGAAAAACAGAAATCTGGAGTGTGCATAGGTATCCCCCCCAAAGTCAAAGTCAAGTAGAGCCACCTTTTGCTGCAATTACAGCTGCAAGTCTCTTGGGGTATTAGTTTAGTATATCTAGCTAGTGGGAATTTTGCCCATTCCTCAAGGCAAAACTGCTCCAACTCTTTCAAGTTACATGGGTTGTGTTGGTGTACAGCAATCTTCAAGTTATGCCACAGATTTTCAATTGGATTGAGGTCTGGGCTTTGACCAGGCCATTCCAAGAAGACATTTAAATGTTTCCCTTTAAACCACTCCAGTGTAGCTTTAGCAATATGTTTAGGGTCAATGCCCTGCTGGAATGTGAACCTTCGTCCTAATCTCAAACATCTGGCTGACTCAAACAAGTTTTCCTCCAGAATTGCCCTGTATTTAATGCCATCCATATTTCCTTCAGTCCTGACCAGCTTTCCTGTCCCTGCAGATGAAAGATATCCACACAGCATGATGCTGCCACCACCATGCTTCACTGTAGTTGGGTGCTGGGTTTGCGCCACACATGGCATTTCCCATGATGGCCAAAAAGATCAATTTTAGTCTCATTTGACCAAAGAATCATCTGTGTTTTTGGGGAGTCTGCCACATGCTGTTTTGGGCAAACTCCAAACATGTTTTCTTAAGTAATGGTATTTTTCTGGCCACTTTTCCATAAAGCTCCACTCTGTGGAATATATGGCTTCAAGTGTTCCTATGGACAGATACTCCTATCTCTGCCCTGGATCTTTGCAGCTCCTTCAGGGAGCTTTGTTGCATCTCTGATTAATGCCCTTCTTGCCCAGTCTGTGAGTTTTGGTGGGCGGCCTTCTCGTCAGGTTTGTAGCGGTGCCATATTCTTTCCATTTTGCTATAATGGATTTAATAGTGCTCTCTGGGATATTCAAAGTTTGGGATATTTTTTATAACCCAACCCTGATCCATATGTCTTCACAACTTTGTCTCTGACCTGTTTGGAGTGCACCTTGGTTTTCATGTTGCTTGCTTAGTCGTGTTGCAGAGTCAGGGTCCTTCCAGAACAGGTTGATTCATACAGACATCATGTGACAGGTCACCCTGACACTTTGATTGCACACAGGTGGATCTTAATCAACTAATTATGGGACTTATGAAGTGAATTGTTTGGACCAGCTCTTATTTAGGGGTTTCATACGAAAGGGGGTGAATACCTATGTCCACTCCTGATTTCTGTTTTTTCATCTTAATTATTGTTTGTCACAACAAACAATATTTGTGTCACAATTATTGTTTGTACCTTTAAAGTGGTAGGCATGTTGTGTAAATCAAATGGTGCTAACCCTCCAAAAATTAATTTTAATTCCATCTTGTAATGCAACAAAACAGGACAAATACCAAGATGGATGAATAATTTTTGCAAGACGCTGTACGTCATCTACATATGTATGTTTCAATTAAGGTCAATTCATTGTGTAATCACTTATGTCTATGCAGATTAATACAAATATTATGGCTGGACAACATATCACCAGTTAATTGAAGTTATTTTAAAGTGACATTTCAGTGAGCAAGGACATCTCATTTAGTAAAGAAGCACTGAATGGTCCCTCTCCATAGTAACTGAGGCCCTGTTCACACCTGGTACAGTATTAACATGTGCCCTGGATGATCAGGTCACAAGTGGTCAGCTCCAAGTACATCTGTTCACACCTAGCATTACAAGGCATCTCCACATGTTATCCAATCTCACTTTCCTGCAAATAAATATGTACATCTTTTCATTTGCAAAGACCAAATCCATTGTTTTTAACCAGCAGGAGACAACAATGCACTTCCTGTACCCAGTCTCCTAGAAATGAAAAGAAATGATCCAATCTTGGCATGAGCCAGGCAAACAAAGTCACCCAAGATGTTTGAAGCACTCATAATATCTCTCTATGGGCTTTTCAAAATTTTAAGATGTCGTGAACAAAGCCAGCTTATGCAATTTGAGCATGAGTTTTACTCATGCCTTACTGTTGTTGCCTGTTCTCATGTGAATGAGTATGTGCACATACTCATTCACATGAGAACAGGCAACATCAGTAAGGCATGAGTAAAACTCATGCTCAAATTGCACAAGCTGGCTTTGTCCACGACATCTTAAAATTTTGAAAAGCCCATAGTTGAGTACACCAGTTGAGTAGGGGCACCTTCAATATGGCCCATGACACATTTGTATACACACTGCTAAAAGACTGTGGCCATTTGCAGCCCCAACCACCTTCAAATGTGGTCCAAGTAACCGGATTCCATAGGATCTTCAGGATACTTTGACCCTGTTCGCACCTGACCATTTGTGACCTAATCACCCAGGATGCGGCCAGTGTGTACAGGTACCAAGTGCAGCTTTTGTCTCTTTTGAACTGTCACACTTTCTTTGAACAAAAGGTGCAATTTTTTAGCACCTAGAATAATGTAGTTGACATTGAAACTGTCTTCCAATTTGTTTGGGACTCAGACCTAGTTTCAAGAGTAATTTGAAAACCATTGTTTAGTCAAGCTTTTTGTTAATAGCTTTTCTCTTACAGATACAGATCTTGAGGGTTTACTGGCAGAGAGAAACAGATCTTTTGATGCTGCTGCACCACTTATACCCAAGGTCAACAGTGTAACCTTAAAATAATTAGTGTCACAGATTCTTATTGCTACAGATATTTACTTGCATGAGAATTGCTTACTGAAGGAATGTCAGGGTTTTTTTTAACATTTAATTTTTTACAATATGATTTATTAAATCACAACTTTGTTACATATTCAAATTGCTTCTGCACAAAGCTTAAAAAACATTTAAAAAATCTATAGTATCGACCTTCTTTTTGCTGTCTCACATTGTATTATTAATCTGTAACATACAAAAGTAATTGTCTGACCAAAGAAAAGTAGCTTTTCCCAGCATCCTTTTTTTTGGGGGGGGGCACCCCATGTGTTGCTGCCTGTAGTTCATACACTTTGCATTCTGAAGTCTCTGCCCTGAGAAGATTAGGAACTTTAAAATCATTAAAATGAAGGGACAACCCACAACAGGCATCTAATGCTGAAGCATTACAGATACAATTTGTGACTTCAGCATAGTACTGTCATTTGTAAAATGAACACTGCAACATATCTTTGCTGAATAAAAGGTAGAAGACATTTGCTTTTTAATTGACCCAAATCACGAGCATATCATTAGGCAAGATACAGCGGAATGTGTGCTTGGTGAAAGAAAAAAAAAAATGAACATGCCTAAAAGCAACATATGCCCAGTCAACACAGCCTATTTTCTTGAAATGACTGCAGGTCAAGTTTCCATGGAAGAACAACAGTTTTGTTTTCACTGCATCAAATTTGAGGCCAAATGCACAACATTAACCAAATACAAATGGTCTTATTTGCCTGGTCTCTTTGGATGATCCAACCTATACCATGGGAAACAGTACCACACTATTCATGCACACCTTCTGTAGTTTTAGACAGAAAGGGTAAATACTGTAAACAGTCCTAATTAAAACAAATTAAGTAATATGTACCACATTAGAAAATGTTACAAGTACAGTATTCTTTTGAATGGAACGGTCTTGTAAGAACTTTCAAGGGTGTGCAGTCCACACTGCATGTGCATTCTGTGCAGCGCAGTTCTTGAAGCATGATATCACTGGGCAAACTGACAATTCTTGAAGAAACACAGCATCAATTCTATCAATTATCAGGATTTTGAAATGCTCATTGCTCTAGGTTTAGATCCTCATGCTATTTAGACACTGATCGGAGTTGGTAGAAATGAGGGTAAGTGTCCTATAATCAAACAGTAATGCATGTTCAGTGTTTCAGTTGTGCACTCTTACACCTGGCACAGCACTGGGTCTCTGGCACCACTAGAAACTCACAGGTGGCTGCCCGGACCTGGACAATAGGCTCAGAGCCAAAAGCAGGCTCACTCTTAAAGCCACGACACACAGAGTAACGCTCTAGGTCTTCCAGCAGGGTGGCAACTTGCACCACTGAGGTGAGTCGGGTTGGGTGAGCATGATACAGCCAGTGTGTAGGCAGCAGAGGCTGTCCCTGAACACTGATGTGGTAATGAAAGCTTGGTTCAATCTGCACCATTGTGTCCGCCATGGCTGAGAGCTTGGAGCACTGAAGGAGCTGCAGGCGTGGGCCCTCGGCCAGCACGGCACACCATAGTACAGGCAGCGGAGCGTCGCGCAGGGATGCCAAGAGCTCTAGCAGCTCCAGGTCCAGGCCATCGTCAGCAGCATCATCACCCCCCAGGCTAAAGATCTGTGTGATCTGCAAAAAAGGTTTATTATTGGACAGGTGAATACAAGGAGGAGTCCATTATTTATTTATGCTGCAAATAGGTGCCACAAAGGTGTTTTCTGCATAATCCCCATTTTGTTCAATGCAAGTGTTCCAGTACTTAAGTGTTTGGATTCCTCTAGAAAAAAAAATGGATTCAATATTAATAACCTTAATATTCATTCAATATCAATAACCTTAAAATATTGCACTTTTAAGGTTTTCATTTGTCTCATTCATTGAAACTAATGAATGAGACAAATGAAAATTACACATAGAAAATAAAACAAAAAGGTCATAAAATCTGTGGTGGCTGACCCCAGAATTATCACCCATTAAAAACATTGTCTCTGTAGGAACTCTTGCCTTTGACCTGATCTAAAAATATGACAACACACATGTACATAACATCAAATCAGCCATAACATTAAAACCACCTGCCTAATATTGTGTAGGCCCCCCTTGTGCCACCAAAACCACTCTGACCCGTTGAGGCATGGACTCCCCAAAACCTCTGAAGGCGTGCTGTGATATCTGGAACCAAGACATTAAGAGTTGACCCTTTAAAGGGAAACTTTGAGATTTTTTTTTAACCTGAGCCCTATTTTTCCTTTCTTTTTTTTTTTTTAAACTAGGGACAAAATCAAAATTGGTCCATTATTGAGTTAGAAAACTATAACCAACAACCATAAAATGGCTATAAAATGTAATCCTATGGGGCAAACATTTCTAATGTTTCCAAAAGGAGAAGTCATGCACCTGTGAAGTCTATTTCCAAATTAATGCCCAAATATTTAGCTGATTACAACTATATGAATGAGTGACAACATGGTCGCTTTTGTAAACATCAGAAAACATTCCCCATGCAACTACAGGCACTTAATAGAAAGAGAAAGGTAAAACAACGACTGTCGGAAGTCATTTTATACAGATTCTTTACCAGAAGTTAAGTGTAGTCAATGTAAACATACTTGTTAGCCTAGAGTTAATCAGATGAAAAAGAGTTACCTTCAAGTCAGTATAGATAAACTGGATATCTGTACGAACCTCGGAAAAAGGACCATCTGCATCTGGTAAATGATTTAAGCAGCGACTCTTCAGCCAATTCTAATGATGAAACAGGTGGTGCAAAGTTGGGAAAGCAGGTCAAAGAGTTCAGCAGCTATCTGGCGCCGATGTGGAAAGTATGCCAAGCGGAAAACAGACATTGAATGCATTTGTTGTAAAGAGCACAAACTTTTAGATGACATGATGCAGATCTCAATCTAACAGAGCACCTTTGGGATGTGGTGGAACGGGAGATTCGCATCATGGATGTGCAGCCGACAAATCTGCAGCAATTGTGTGATGCTATTATGTTAACATGGACCAAAATCTCTGAGGATTGTTTCCAGCACCTTATTGAATCTATGCCACAAAGAATTCAGGCAGTTCTGAAAGCAAAAAGGGGGTCTAACCCTGTACTAGCAAGGTGTACCTAATAAAGTGGCTGGTGAGTGTATATGCTAGTTACAGCTCAAAGCAGAGTGTGAATTTATAACTTGACATTGAAAGTTTTACTTTTTTAAACAAGGCAGCTTTTTTTTTTTTTAAATACACCTTGGCCTAGATCTAGATTTAACAGGTTTAGGGTTAACTCTAACTTTAATCTATTAGTTCACATATAAACATTACACCTTTCTCACATTTCATCTGGCTAATTGGCTTGCATGGCCTGAATTCCTTTTCTGTGGATAGTATTGGAATGTTGTTGGCACATTGCTGGGTTTGAGTCTAACTTGACTTGCATAGTCCAAGAGCTCGGCCTCTAGGTTCTTTTCAAAGCAATCGGGCTCAAAATGGTCCTCACAAACAACAGAGAGCACCCGTTTTCAAATTGTATAGCCACTGCTTAGCAAGTCATTTACATTGCTTGGTTGTTGGCAATGGAAAACAGAAAAAATACTTTCCCTTATCATCAAGTTTATTTTTTTGCAACCATAGGCTTATGGTTAACTGTTGGTTAAGTGTTAACTCAACTCACAATTTGCACTCATTTTTCAACAATGTTTTGTACATCACAGTCAGGAGCAGCTAGCCAATCAAGATACAGGAAACCCATCAACAATTCTGTCTCATGCTGACCTTTGATACTGCCCATAAAATGGCAATATGGCTGCACCCTGAAGTTGAACCTGGGTGAGCAGGAATACAAAAGAATTTTAAAGCACTCCTTTATGTGACAGTGTGGCAATACAGGGTAGTCAAAATGCATCTGTACCAAATGTGTAGCATTTCTAGTCCATGTTTATTTTTTTCAGTGCAGACACCCTTTGCAACAAGTCTACCAGAGGAGTGTTGCAAAGTTGAAATGGGGAGATTTGAGATTGTAGCACCAAGAATGAATTCATGGTCAAATAAATATTTTGCATGCATCTTGGTATTAACTCACACATCTGAACCTTTCTGTCTGTGACTTCAA
Source organism: Notarius quadriscutis (assembly GCA_026167865.1). Lineage (NCBI taxonomy): Eukaryota > Metazoa > Chordata > Actinopteri > Siluriformes > Ariidae > Notarius > Notarius quadriscutis. Next base: position 12,069,979 of record JANZLB010000024.1, on the reverse strand, counting down.
ATTTAAAATACAGTTGTAAAAAAATATTTTCTACAAGTGAAAAATTCAATATCAAATTTTTATTCTAATTAAATGAAATTAAATTCATAAATTAAATGAAAGTGATTTCATACATTTTAAACGCTCATGCCAAATATTTTCAGCACAGCCTGTCATCTCATTCTCATTATCTCTAGCCACTTTATCCTGTTCTACAGGGTCACAGGCAAGCTGAAGCCTATCCCAGCTGACTACGGGCGAAAGGCAGGGTACACCCTGGACAAGTCGCCAGGTCATCAC
>JANZLB010000024.1:11600534-11611861 GCA_026167865.1 Notarius quadriscutis | reverse complement strand
AAGTACAGAAATGGGCCACATAATTGAGACTGCGTCTTATAATCCGGTGCGCCTTATGGTGCAGAAAATACGGTAGTAGGGTTAACATGTAAAAATGGCAACAAAATCTTCGGTATTGACCACCTCCACTTGTGGTTTAAATCTGATTGCAAAAAACAGCTTCAAATATTTTGAAGACAAAAGGATCCAGTGTAACAATACTTTAACTTGTGGGAAACAGAGGAAGTGGAAGCAGGCTTCAGACCAGGTGTGCTCTTTTTATTTTCACACTTTTCAGTGACTTATACTGACTTAAACACACTACACACACGCGATGGGGTGCCACAGCACTCACTCTTTCATTCCTGGCTGTCTGAAAGACACACACACACACACACACACACACACACACACACACACACACAGAGGTTAATAGACAGCCAGTAATTAGACACAGGTGCACCTCATCACGTTTTACCTACTGGTTCAACTTGACTCCTCACCATTCACAGCCGACGCTTGACCATGCCCCCGTTGCCAAATACCCCCACTGCCCGACTCAGGCCAGGGAGCCATCTGGCTTGCAGCTGACCCTGGCCTGTGGACCACCTCGAATTTAAAGGGCTGAAGAACCAGATACCAACAAGTGATCCACGCATTGGTATCCTTCATGCAGTGGAGCCACTGGAGCGGGGCATGATCAGAACAGAGGGTGAATGGGCATCCTAGCAGGTAGTACTGGAGTGAGGACCGCCCACTTCATGGCCAGACACTTCTTTTCTATGATGCTGTACTTTGCCTCTCACATGAAGAGCTTGCGGCTGATGTGCAGCACTGAACGCTCCTCCACCACCTGGGACAAAATGGCCCCCAGCCCTCTGTCCGACGTGCCAGTCTGTAAAACAAAAGGGAGAGAAAAGCCAGGAGAATGCAATAGTGGGCCCCCACATAAAACCAGCTTTACCTAAGCAAAAGCCTGTTCACACAGCTCCATCCACTGGACCAGATCTGGTGCCCCCTTTTGAGTGAGGTCAGTCAGCTGGCTGGTGACGTCCAAAAAGTTAGGCACGAATCACCTATAATAGCCAGCCAGCCCCAGGAACTGCCTTACCCACTTTTTGGTCTTGGGCAGGCTGTAATCACTGCAGTCTTATCTATTTGGGGATGCACCTGCCCATGACCCAAGTGGAAGCCCAGATACCGTTCTTCCACCCATCCAATTGCACACTTTTTCAGGAGCCCAACATGCTTCAGCAACCTCACGACCACCCTAAGATGTTGTAGGTGCTGCACCTGTGCTCTCGGGGATAGTGAGAGGTGGTCTCCACAGGGGATCAGGGTAAATTGAGCCACACTTTTTAGACTTGCCTCCGGCTCCAGCTCCACCCTCTCCAGAACTACTGTTGCCAGAGCCACAGGAACCTCCTCTCTCCATGGTTTCAGGAGATTGAGGTGGTAAATTTGACACGTGTCTCCCCTATCTGGACATTTGACCTCATAGTCAACCTCCCCAGTTCATCGTGTGACTTCAAAGGGCTCTTGCCACTTGGCAAGCAATTTTGAGCTTGAAGTGGGCAGTAAAATGAGGACTTTATCTCTCAGTGCAAATTCCCTTAGCCGTGCCCCTCTGTTGTACAGGAGAGCTTGATGTTCTTGGGCCTGTAGCAAATTCTCCTGGCTTATGTGACTCAGTATGTAGAGTTTTGCTCTCAGGTCAAGAACATATTGAATTTCATTTTTGCTTTGAGAAGGCCCCTCCTTCCAATTTTCTGTAATGATGTCTAAGACACCATGGGGCTTGCACCCATACAGCAATTCCAATGGGGAAAACCCGGTGGAGGCTTGTGGGACCTCGTGCACTGCAAACAACAGAGGGTCTAGCCACCTGTCCCAGTTTTTAGCATCCCCATGAACAAACTTATGAATCATATTTTTAAGTGTTTAGTTAAATCGTTTAACCAGCCTGTCCTTTTGTGGATGATAAATGCTAGTACAAATTGATTTAATCTCCAATAATTTGTACAATTCGTGCAGTGTGCATGACAAAAAAAGTAGTGCCTTGATCAGTCAGGATTTCTTTCAGAACCCCGACTCAGGAGATAATGTGGAAGAGCGCTTCTGCAACACTGCATGCTGAAATATTACAGAGAGGCACTGCTTCTGGATATCACATTGCATAATCTACTATGACTAATATAAAGTGATACCCACATGCAGAATGATCTAATGGCCCAATGAGATCCATGCTAATTCTTTTGAAGGGGATCTTAATTAATGGTAATGGGTGCAGTGATGCTTTTGGTGTGGCTGCTGGATTTACCAGCTGGCATTTGCGACATGCTGCACAACACCTGTGGACATCGGCACAAATCCCTGGCCAGTAGAAACGGGCCATGAGATGATTTAGTGTTTTATTCTGCCCTAATTGCCCAGCCATAGGATTATGATGAACTGCATGGAATAAAAGTTTCCTATGGCTCTTTGGGACCAACAACTGTGTGGTTTTTTTTTTTAATATATATTTTTTTATTTTGAGCATCCTCCGTCACTCAATATAGCCTATCCTTATTAATACAAAAACACAGGAAGGAGAGTGCAATGTTAGGATGTAGGATTTGACCAATTACTTTCACTTGGTCAAAAGTGTGTATCAGAGACTCATCACTCACCTGCTCCAATGGGAAATCCCCTAAGGGATTCTCCAGAGAGAGAGGAGAGCTCTCCTCCCTATCTGTGTCATCATGACGTGGAGCTGACGCGGACGGCCCTGGGACTGCCTCCCCAGCTAACGTTGTGGTGGGATTCCCCCATGATGTGCTACTGCAGGACCCACCCACTACTAACTGTTTCATTAAGGTTTTTCATTAAGCTCTGTTCCCAAGATCAGTGGGTGGGTGAGGCTCAGACTAAAAGACGCCTCCACACTATGTTTTTCTCCCCGGAAGTGAATAGTAATGGGCATGAGCAGATATTTGTGTATATCACCATGTACACACACCTCCTTCACCAAACCATGCATTTCCCAGTGCCCCACATTGAATCAGGCTTTGATGGAGGTCTGATTATAACCACAGTCCACCAAAGCCTGATGTGTACCCCCTTGAATATTCACTATTATCCTGTATGCTCTCGCTTGATCAGGGGAAGCCTGTGGTGCAACGGAGACGTGAATCAGTAGCCCTGCCTCCTTGTGGAAGCGCCAATTCTCCACCTTCCCTCCACACTAACAGACCTACCTGGATTAATTTTCAGTTCTAGTGGGCAAGAGAGAGGGTTAATGGTGGCACGGACACAGAAGGAGAAGGGAGAGAAGACACACGAGGACAGACACGAGTGTGGGGAGTGGGTTTCAGGAGAATTGGGCCCCCATTTCCATGGGGCTGGGGTAGGGGAGGGGTGAGGAGAGAGAGAGAGGGAGAAAGTGAGAGAGAGAGGGCACGTAGCTGTGGGGGTGCCTGCTCCTGGAAACACTATCAGGTGGTCTTTGGCCAGCCAGAATGCCTCCTCCAGCAACACCACTCGGTGACACCGGATCCATGTGGACATCTTGCTTGGCAATTGGATGATGAACTGCTCCAGTGTCACTCGCTCGATGATGGACTCATGGCTGGCCCACTTCGCCGTATGCCAGTGAGCGGAAGCGCTGGTGCTGCTCTTCTGGGCCGCGACCGACTCACTGGAGGATGGCTCACTTCAGGTTGGGGTACTTCAGTATGCTGGTGGCTAGGAGCTGCCAAGCTAGCAAGCTGGGTTTCCCCCAACAGGAGCAGCAATAGGCGAGCCACCTGCTGTAAGTTTGGCCATGAGCTTGCCTCGGTGACATGCTCGAACAGCTCAAGGAATGCTCAAGGGATGACAGCTGGAGCACCCATTGACTGGATCCAGCTACGTATCACCTGCCAGTCTTCTGCCTGGGCTTCGAGCAGAGTCTGGAAGCACTGCCCCTGATCGACTGGTCAGCACAACAAGGGCATGCTGCTGGTGCTGGAGGTCGTTGGTGAGTGTTTGGAGGAGCTTTCCGACTGGTTTGGACTCCGTGGCGGCATTCATTCCTCAGATCCCGGGTTGCAGCACCAGTGTAGCAACTCTTTAATTTGTGTGAAACAGAGGAACTGGAAGCAGGCTTCAGAACAGGCGTGCTCTTTTTATTTTCAGACAACCAATAGACAGCCAGTAATTAGACACAGGTACACATGTTACCCACTGATTTAATCTGACTCCTTGCTGTTCACAGCTGACGCTTGACCACGCCCCCGCTGCCACATCCAGATAATGGCATTGTGTAATACTCACGGGCATATGGATAAATCCTATACATATTAAAACTGCTATATTTGGCATGGCGATACTCATTTACATAAAGAAATGCCCCCAAGGGGCTCCTGAGTGGCACAATGGAAAAGCATTCAACCTGTCCTCTGGAGATCGAGTTCAGATAATAATGATGCCACAGCAATCCGTGGCCATGTCAATTACAGAGACATTGGCCAGTCATGGGCATCTGTGAGCTCATGTGTGTGGAGGTGAGCAGAAAGCACTTTCCTCAATGTGTGTTACAATACCCCCTATACTGCATGAGCAGCAGTTTGGGGGGGAAAGATGCAGTCGGCTGCCTTAGAGGAAGCATGTGAAAGCCTTTGCCCTCACAAGTTGGAGAGGTCTGGTGGGTGGGAATTGGCCATGACTAAATTAGGGGAAAATTGGAGGGGGGATAAAAAAAATTCCCAAATATGGTAAGCAACTTCCCTTTAAAAGCCCAGTAGCTTGTTCATGATACTGCTTGTTGTGGAGAATGTGGAGCATGTCAAAAGGTCTCAGAAGAACTTTGCTGCCAATGACATAGCATGAAGTAGAGTGAAACAAAATGGTTCATTTGGCACTTTTATTAGTGGTTTGTCCAAAAAAAAAAAAATCTCCAATACCATTTTGCTGAAGTTCTGCACAAAGAAAGAAATGTTCCACCTGATACTGATGATGCTTTCCTGACATGAGGGTTTCTGCATATGCATAGTCAGGAGTAGCTTTATATGTATGTATATCCTCATAGACCAAAAAAATCCTAAAACTCAAATATATTTAGTATTTATACAACTTGTCATAAATTTAAGTGGGTGTGGCTAAATGGTCCAAAAGGCCAATTTTTTGTGTTCTGCCAAAGGATTACAAGGAAAAAGAATGTGGTATCCAGGATTGCTATTAGTCTTATTTTTTCTTGCAATGTACTTTGTGTGTGTGTGTGGCGGGGGGGAACAGCAAACCCAGTGGCAAATTTGTGTGTCACATGGCTTTGTTGTCTGTATATGCTTTTCAGTTTTTGTGTGAAACCATGCAAGTGATTTTATGGTTTTTAGAACTGTATGTGTAAATTAGTTTTGACCTCCTTAGAACTGATTAAAGATAATGTTTATAAATGTCAACATGCTTTTGATAATTATTGAGATTCACAATCACCTAGTATTTTGACATGAAAATTGTGAAGATCCTCGTGAAAATCCTCGGACAAGTTTTCAAACGTACATTTAGACTATTATGCAAATTATCATAAATTTCCATAGGTGCCAAATGCTGCAAAAGGCAATTATTTAGAGTTTGCGCAAAATAAACAATGTTAAGAATCTTTTTTTTTTTCTTTTCTTTTTTTTTTTTTAACTGTACACCTAATTTTTTTTTCTAACTGATAGAGATATTTATTTGGCATGCGTGGAATGGGTACAGGCTGGTCTGATTTGCTACTTGTTTTGGTTAGTTAAATCCTTGAGATTTATCTTCACTTGCACATTCTGCTCTGTGCTTAATGAAGGTTATGTGTAAGTAATGCCAGAGGCTAGAGGGGAGAACAGTCTATAGTGAGGGTGTGAGGGGGTCACTAATTCTATGCAATACTACTGACTGTTTAGATAAAATGCGAAAAATGTCTCCTGGAAATGACCGCAAACAACACATCACCCCATTGCTTTTCTGAAGTTAGACTTGTCCATGACTTTGTGTGATGCATTCAGTGATGCATGCAAGAAAGGGAAGCTCACACATGATGCATTCCTGGAATGAGGGAAGCAAATCAAACAACACCACATGACCATTTGGAAAGAAAAAGAATCACAGAAACAAAAGAAGGCAGAGAAAGAACAGAAGGAGCTGGTGGGAATGAGACAGGATTTGGTGTCATCATTTGGTTGGCTAAAATATTAAGAAATGAAAAATAATCACTGAAAATGACAAGAATGGGGTCCATTTAGGTCCCATTTCCCTATGCTGTCACGTGTCGTTGTGCCCGTGTCTTTCTGCAGAATAGAAATCCGCATATCTTTGTCAGTTTTTAACATAAAGACCTCCATTCTTTTTTTGTTGTTGTTGTTGAGTTCATGTTACCCTGTAGAATGCAAATAATAGATTATTCAACATATATTCACCCTCAAAAAAAAAAATCACCTGAAGACCCTACTGTGTTCGCAGTAAAGTGCCTTCCATGTTAAGAGGCGCTTATGCGCCATGCATGTCATTTGAGCCAGTGCCCGGCAAATTTTTTTTAATGACTCAACACAGTGCGTTGAAACAGTCAGAGTAATGATCAGTAGGGGAAGGTATGATATGAGTTAGATCTGGATAGTCATGTATTGTAATTGAATGGCTGAAGTTGAAAATAAAGCTGACACTTGGTGAAGATCAACTGGTTGTTTTATTCTTATTCCATAAATATGCCACAAATATAGTTGAATATTAATTATAATAAGTCTTCAGTCAAAAACAATCACAGTAAATTTTGGCAAAAAATAAATCTCTTTAATATTACCAAAAAAGAGTGACGTTCAGGGAGGCCTGCAAGTGCCAGGAAATGCACTAGAAGGCATCTCTAAGCATGTAGAACCCGTGAGCTTACGGGGGTCTAAGGCAGCCCCCAAACCCCCGGCCATTATGGCTGGTGCCACTACGCTGATAATTTGATCTAGTTAGAACCCTGATATATAGGCACTGGCTAAAAGTGAGTTCCTGATGAGTGTATGAGCAAAATATATGCAAGGGCACAAAATCCAACTGAATAGAAGAATATTATAGCATATGAACCATCGAATTGTGTAGTGTATTTCACATCAGTAAATTGCTACATTGTCTTGTGACAGTGATACCAATAAAGAGATCCGCATCGCAGTTATGAATACATATTTATTCCTTTCTTTGACACCGCATGCCATGCGCCAGAAACAACACCACCACATTTATTATGGTGTGACTCTGCTGGGTGCCTGGTGGACAGTAGTAAACCAGCGCTTTCACTTTACATCATTACTATACAGTTACGATTAAATATTATCAGACATAAAAACTAATTGATATCGATCCGTGCTGGTTTTAGATTAAGGAAGGATACTAAGAAAGATGCTCATAATCGCTATTGAACTACGCAACAATTGTTTACACAAGTGTGCAGAGTATGAAATTGTTCAGGGGATTAAAAAAAAAAGCATACAATGCAAAGTTACATTGCCTGCTATGAAAAAACCAGGAGGATAAAAGCCTTCGGGGGGGGGGAACCCGACTGGAAAGCATCCTCCTCAACCGAATACAGTGTATGAGCTCTGAGGGTTAGAGCTGCAATCTTAATATTTCAAACTTGATGTCAAGCAGTTGTCTGGTTACAACTGTCAACCTTCCAACAAGCTACTGGACTAATAAAACTATTGTAACTACAACCCCAGTTCCAAAAAAAGTTGGGACGCTGTGTAAACTGTAAATAAAAATAGAATGCAATGATTTGCAAATCATGGAAACCCTGTATTTCATTGAAAATAGCACAGAGACAACATATCAAATGCTGAAACTGAGAAATTTTGTTTTTTGAAAAGCGTGCTCATTTTGAATTTGATGTCAGCAACACCTTTTAAAAAAGTTAGGACAGGGGCATGTTTACCACTGTGTTGCATCACCCCTACTTTTAACAACACTGAAAACATTGGGGAACTGAGGAGTCCAATTGCTGTAGTTTTGAACGAGAAATGTTGTCCTGTTTTTGCCTGATATACAATTTCAGTTGCTCAACAGTTCAGGGTCTCCTTTGTCATGTTTTGTGCTTCATAATGCACCAGATGTTTAAATGGTCTGGACTGCAGGCGGGCCAGTTTAACACCCAGACTCTCTTACTGCGGAGCCATACAGTTTTGATATGTGCTGAAAGCGGTTTGGCATTGTCTTGCTGAAAGAAGGAAGGTCTTCCCTGAAAGAGTTTGTCTGGATGCCAGCATATACAGTAGCTCTGAAATGTGTATATGTCATTCAGCATTAATGATGCCTTCCCAGATATACAAGCTACGCATGTCATGTGCATTACTGCACCCTCATACCATCACAGATGCTGGCTTTTGAACTGTGCACTGATAACAAGCCAGATGGTCCCTCGCCTCTTTAGCCTGGAGGGCGTGGTGTCCATGATTTCTAAAAAGAATTTCTACTTTTGATTCATCAGACCTTGGGATAGTTTTCCACTTTGCCTCAATCCATTGTAAAAGAGCTTGGGCCCAGAGAAGGTGGTGGTGTTTATGGACATTGTTTGTTTATGTATGGTTTTAACTTGCATTTGTGGATGCAGTAATGAATGATTTTCACAGACAATGGTGTTCTTAAGTGTTCCTGAGCCCATACAGTGATTTCCACTACAGACACGTGTCTGTATTTAATGCAGTGTTGCCTAAGGGCCTGAAGATCACAGGCATCCAGTGTCCGTTTTCAGCCTTGTCTCTTGCATACAGAGATTTCTCCAGATTCTCTGAATCTTTTAATGATATTATGTACCATAGCTGATGTGATCCCCGAATTCTTTGCAATTTTACATTGGGGAACGTTATTCTTAAATTGTTGCACTGTTTGCCCATGCAACAGTCTTACACAGAGCAGTGAACCCCCCCATTGTTACTTCTGAGAGACTCCGCTTCTCTGGGATGCTCGTTTTATACCTTATCATCTTACTGACCTGTTGCCAATTAACCAAATTAGGTTTTTTTTGCATTACACAAGATTTTCAGTCTTTTGTTGCCCTGTCCCAACTTTTCTGAAACGTTTTGCTGACATCGAATTCAAAACGAGCATATATTTTTCAAAAAAAACCAATAAGATTTCTCAGTTTCAACATTTGATATGTTGTCTTCGTACCATTTTCAATTAAATATAGGGTTTCCATGATTTGCAAATCTTCACATTCTGTTTTTATTTATGTCTTACACAGTGTCCCAACTTTTTTGGAATTGGGATTGTAAAGATTGATTTGTTTTAGTGTACAAAGTCTAGAAATCAAATAATCATGAATCAAAGTCTGGCTTAGCCACGTCAGATGTATGCAGGCTGGCTGGATTCTTAAGGACCTTCTGTATGGGGAACTTGCATCTAGCTCACGAGCTATGGATAGACCTGTTCTATGCTACAAACATGTCTGCAAGTGTGACATGATGTCTTGCGACATTGACCCAGCAAACTGGGTGTTTGCTACGGAAGACTGAGGGAACTAGAGATCCACTGTGAGGAGTGTGGAGAAGAGATCACAGCAGTGGAAAGAGAGAAGGGAGCGCGGATGGCAACAGGCAGCCACAACCGCTCCAGATCCAGCTGCAGTTTTCTTCTGTGGGCTGTTTCACAATCAGGGGAAATTTTGGGGGGTCCACAATAGTCCGAAAATCAAACCTCAGAATTTTGTGTTTCTTGGCTGCCAAAAATGACTTTTTGAGATGGAAATGAACTGCAGAATTTCAGAGCATACTGGGCGTATACTGGGCGTGTTACTGTGGTGAGAAGACAGCATATATATAGTGTATTTCTAAAACTGACCACCTTCCTTGTAGTCCACAAGGGTGAGGGATACAAAGTGGAAAACTGCTGAAATGTCTGTGATGTATGTTAAGTCCAAATTTTCAAGTCCATCTTGTGCAGCGATGTTTGTACATGACAGTGACTGTCATAACAACTGAAGTGGTGACGATCCTTTTGGTTTTCTGGAGAGGGTACTTTTTGACTTTCACATTTCAACCACATGTGAAGCTCCGCTGCAAATCAAATGTGTCTTGCATCTGTTTCAAGTCCTGTTTTTTTTTTTTTTTACTGTGCAAGAACAGAATACAGTATTCCACTTCAAAATAGACAAATGTTTTCTTCAAAAATCATTTGGTGAATGATTTCCGGAGAGGACATTTTTGCTGGATAAAGGATCCTATCAGAGGCACTTAGTTTAAAAAAATTGAAACTTCCACTTAAATATCTTTCTATTGTGAATGAGAGTAGAGTCTACGTCCCAAAGTAAAACCTACAGTAGTTAGTGCTAAAAAGATGCAATTCTGGATTTAACCTGTAAAATCTAAGTGTAATAATTAAAGTGGAACTAAATGAAATGAGCACAAGTTCAAAACTGAGCCACATTTGACTCTTAGACTTATTTAAAAGAACTTATAAGAGACATTAGTGCTATAGGTTGGGCTGTATGTGTGTCCCTGTAAAATAAGGTAGAAGAAACTCCAGCATATATAAACTAGACCTAGTTGCAGAAGTTAGTTGGTATTATTCAGAAATACAGCCATGATTGTGAAACAGCTCCTGTAGCAACTGCAACAGACCCTGCCGATCCAGGATCGGATTGTACAGTCATAGCAAGAGCTGCACCTCATGAAGAGACTGAACCATAACGCAACTTCCCGTTGTCTCTTGAGACAGACGGGTGCCACCAGGACAAGTATGAAGAAAAAAAAAATCAAAAAGAGAACAGTGATGTATATTTGAGCATGAATAGAGTCGGCCTAGAAGTAGAAGAATGTTGTTCTACAGGCCCTGGTTAAGATCCGTAGTCTTAAGTTTAAAATCTAAGAAATCATATGCAGATTTTTTTTTTTTTTTGTAATTAATTTGTTTATTAGCAGCACCTGGAAAATCCTGCTGATTTCTCATCATCCTGAAAAAAATATTAGCATAATATCCATATTAGCAGTATGTTACCAGAGATTATCACTAATCCCACTAACACTAATCTAATCCCAGTAATCACTGATACAGTAAACATCAAGATCATTCAAGAATTTTAGCTTCAAAATGAATCTGAAATGAAAAACCAAGCAGAAATGTGACACATATCCAGTACTGTGCAAAAGTCTTAAGCCCCTGATTTTTTTTTTTCATACAAACTTTATCGATTTATATTTTATGATTTCTACATTATCAAGTCAAAACATTACATTTAGAGTTCCAAACGTTCGTTTTTATTCAGCACAAAATTAAATGTTACAGGAAAAAAAAAAGTTTGTGTCTGAGCAGCATATTACATAAGAGAGCACTTTTCAGATTAAAAAAGAAAACATAATGAAGGCTACTGGGTTTTGGTG
>JANZLB010000024.1:11566889-11579607 GCA_026167865.1 Notarius quadriscutis | reverse complement strand
GCTCATAGTCAGCTGGGATAGGCTCCAGCTTGCCCGCGACCCTGCACAGGATAAGCAGTTACAGATAATGGATGGATTGTTTTTGGATATGTCTTGCAGTCTTACATTTATAATTCTGACAAAATAGTTGTGTAATGAATAATTATAATGTTACTCTACAGGAAGATGAAGTTGATGCTCCAAATCCAGTGCCTCAGCACAAACCAAGGAGTTCTCCTGAAGTGAAGCCCAAGCCATGCACTCCTCTTCCTGTCACAGCTTCTGCCATTCTAGAAGAGGAAGATGAGGGGGACAAGATTATGGCAGAACTGCAGGTAGGAGATATTCAAGAGATTCAACGTTTAAGAGAGGTTTGTCAGTCTGTCCATATACAATTAAGGTTGAAATAACATTTCTCTAAGACCTGTGGTACAACATAAAAAAACAAAACGTAAGACAAAGGACAAACATAAACCAGTGCAAGTGAAAAGGACAAACAGGTAGTGCAAAATGAGCAATGAATAATGCATTGGTAACGTACACTCGTCAGTGGAGAGTGTGAAGTGACTGTGTGCCAGTTTAAAGTGTCAATGCAGTGTAAACTGAGCACTGAGAAACAAAAAGAGCATTGTGAATTAAATTATGCAATGGTAAGTGTAAAGTGACTTTATGCCAATTGCCAGTGAAATGTAAACAGTCCAGAAGTGATTCAGTCTGTTTTCAAGCTCTTGGTGCAGAAAAGGGGCACCGTGGTGTTGAGGAGCCTGTCTAGGGGAAAAAGTTGTTGTTGTATCTGGCAGTGATGGTTCGGATGCTCTGAAACCTTTCGCCAGACAACAGAGGGGTGAATAGTCCATGGGATGGGTGTCTGCCACAATGCTGGCTGCATGGCAGATGGTGTTTATTGTACAGTTCTGTAAGTGATGGGAGGGGGACCCTGAAGATATTCACCATCCATTGCATGGACTTGATGATGCAGTTCCTGTATCAGACTGAGATGCATGTGCAGTGGACGCTCCCAATAGTCCCCTGGTAGAAGGTGGTAAGAGTGGGAAGGGAGGGGGGAGGCTGGCCTTTTTCAGCTTTCACAAGAAGTGGAGACGCTGCTGGGCTTTTTTGGTGATGGTGGTAGTGTTGAGTGTCCAGGTGAGGTCTTCTGCCATGTATAACTCCAGGAACTTCATGCTGCTGACTGTCTCGACAGCAAAACCATTGATGTGGAGTGGAGTGCAGGTGGCAGAGCTCCTCCTTAAGTTAACAACCATCTCTTTTGTCTTTTCAACATTCGGAAACAGGTTGTTGTAGCAACAGCAATCCACCAGGTGTCTGATGACCTTTCTGTATGCAGACTCATCACTGCTACTGATTAGTCCCACCACTGTTGTCATCTGCAAACTTGATGTGGTTTGAACTGTGTTGACAGCACAGTAATGTCAGCAGGATGAACAGCAGTGGGCTGAGCACACAACCCTGGGGTGCACGGGTGCTCAATCTGATGACCATGAAGGTGTTGTTGCCTTTGCTGACAGATTGGAGCCGGTCAGTGAGGAAATCCAGGATCCAGTTGTAGAGGGAGGTGTTCATGCCCAGTAGACTCAGCTTCCCTACCAGTCTCTGCAGAATGATTGTATTGAATGCTGAGCTAAAATCTATGAACAGCATTCTGACATAACTGTCTTTTTTTGTCCAGATGAAAGTGTGTGGGGTGGAGAGCAGTTGAGATGGCATCATCTGTTGTTTGGTTGGACCGGTATGCAAACTGTAGTAGTTCTAGTTGTTCCAGGAGTTGGGCTTTCATGTGTCTCAGTATCAGTCCCTTGAAACACTTTGTGATGATGGGTGAGGTGCTATAGGCTGGTAGTCATTGAGGTAGGGCACGGTTGACTTCTTGGGCACTGGGATGATTCTGTTTTGAGGCAGGTAGGGACCACTGCTGTGCTCAGGAATGCATTGAAAATGTCAGTTAGAACATCTGGCAGTTGGTTGGCGCATTCTCTGAGCACATGGCCGGGTATTTTGTCTGGTCCTGCAGCTTTCCGTGAATTGACTCTGCACAGTCTTCTGAACATCAGCTCTGGTCAGATACAGGATCTGGTCATCACTGGGAGGGATGGTTTTCCTCACGGGTTGTTTATTTTATGCCTCAAAATGTGCATAGAAGTAATTTAGTACATCCAGGAAGGAGGCATCACAGCTACAGGCCTGAGGTGTTGGCTTGTAGTCCATGATGTATTGTAGTCCCTGCCGCATGCTCTGTGTCCTTAGGGTCCATGAAATGACTGTGGATTTTGTTTGCATAGGCATGCTTTGCCTTCTTGATGGCCTGGGACAGTTTAGCTCTAGCCCTGCTGTGAGATTCTATGTCTCCAGACCTAAAGGCAGCATTTCTGGCCTTCAACTCAATTTGGTGCACAAGATTTAATTTTCCTGGAATCAACACAGGGTCAAAATTATACCTGCATGGTCAAAAATATACATACACATACATATTACTTCAGTAGTGCTAAAAGTTCCGAAATGTCTTAACTTGCCAAGGCCTCTTAACTTCCTGTTAGTGATCATCATTGACTACAGCTGGTAGGTTCTCTGTGGCAACATAAAAAGGGTTCGTTTGACAGCACTCATTGGCTTGACACTAATCCATGCAATACAGCTGAGAAAGTTCAAGGAGCTCAGTGCATATCTGAGAAGGAGGACTGTAGATTTACACAACTCAGGAATGTCTCTTGGAGCCATTTCTAAACAACTGCAGATTTCAAGGTCATCAGTTTAAACAATTGTGCATAAGTACAAGTTATTGGGAGGTGTGCCCACTTTGCCAAGTTCTGGAAGAAAACCCAAACTGTCCCACTCAACTGAGAGGAAGTTAGTTTGGATGGTCAGGAACAACCCAGGGACCACCAAGGTACAGATCTGCCATGAATTGAAAACTGCTGGAACACCAGTGTTGCTGTCGACACTAAAGCAAGTTTTATATTGCCATGGACTGAGAGGATGCTGTCCCCTTCTCCAAAATAGACACCTTCCAGCTTGACTAAAGTTTGCAGTTGACCACATGGACAAAGAAGCCTTCTGAAGGAACTTTTATGGTCAGATGAGACAAAGATTGAGTTGTTTGGCCACAGTGACCAGAGGTTTGTTTGGAGGAGTAAAAGTGAGGCATTCAACCCTAAGAACATTGTATCAGCTGTTAAGCATAATGGTGGTAGCATCATGCTCTAGGGTTGTTTTGCACAAAGTGGGTGGAATAATTAAAAAGGAGGACTACCTCAGCATAACATCAAACCATCAGTTAGATGGTTGAAACTTGAACACAGTTGGGTGTTCCAACAGGACAGTGACCATAAACCCATTAAAACTGGTTGTGGAATGGACAAAAGAGGCTACCATTTCACTTTTGGAATGGCCTTCCCAAAGTCCTGACCTCAGCCCTATTGAAAATGTGGACTGTGCTTAAAAGCTGGGTCTGTGCCAGGAAACCAACAAATTTAAGTGAACTCTACCAATTCCACCAAGAAGAGTCATCATATATCTGTATATAATATATAATGTACATTATCTGTCAATAATACTGTATTTTGCATTTCTGGTTAGATGCTAACTGCATTTTATTGGCTTTGTACCTGTACTCTGCACAATGACAAATTTGAATCTAATCTAATTTTATATCCAACCAGAATTCTGCCAGAATTTTGTTGATGGCTACCAAAAGTGTCTGGTCAAGATGAAACTTAATAAGGGACAATTCACCAAATATTAAATATGCTGTATGTATATTTTTGACCCTGTACATATAATTTTGACCATGTCATGATTGTTGATTGATGCCATGATTTGATACCAGACAGGTTTGAGTATTTCTATATTTGCTGATCTCCTGGGATTTTTGTGGACAACAGTCTCTAGAGTTCACTCAGAATGGTGCAATAAAGAAAAAAAACATCTAGTGAGCAACAGTTCTGCAGATGGAAATGCCTTGTTTATGAGAGAGGTCAATGGAGAATGGCCACACGAGCTTGAGCTGACAGGAAGGCTACAGTAACTCAGATAACCACTCTGTACAACTGTGGTGAGCAGAAAAACATCTCAGAATGCACAACAACTCAAACCTTGAGGTGATTGGGCTACAACAGCAGAAGACCACATCAAGTTCCTCTTCTGTCAGCCAATAACAGAAAGCTGAGGCTGCAGTGGTCACAGGCTCACCAAAACTGGACAGTTGAAGACTGGAAAACGTAGCCTGATATGATGAACCTTGATTTCTGCTGAGGCATACAGATGGTTGGGTAAGAATTCAGTGTCAACAGCATGAATCCATGGACACAACCTGTCTTGTGTCAACAGTCCAGGCCGGTCAAGGTGGTGCAATAGTTTGAGGAATGTTTACATTCCATTAATATCAATCATTGCTTGAATGCCCCAGCCTATTTGTTGCTGACCATGTGCATCCCTTTATGGCTACAATTTACCCATCTTCGAATGGCTACTTCCAGCATGAACATGACAGTGAGTTCAGTGGCCACCTCATTCAGCAGATCTGAATCCAACAGATCTTTGGGATATGGTAGAATACGAGTTTTGCAGCATGAAAGTGTACCTGAAGGAGTGTACTTGAAGTGCACCTGAAGCGCTGCAGGAATTGCATGATGTGGTCATGTCAAAGTAATCTTTGAGGACTGTTTGGGATGTTGGGAGGACATCCCAAAGGGAGTTCTGTTGGATTATATATGTACAGTATGCCTATACACACACATGCACACACTCACTTTTGGAATTTGTTCATCTGTAATGTTGGTGTCACATGGGTGGCTTTGCGTGTGCCTGCGGGATGCTTTTATTCTTGGTTCACTGTTGTGGTGTGGGGCTCTATTTCTTAGATTCACTCTTTAAAATGCCATGTCCTCTGTATGAGCCTCTTGAAATGAATTAAGGCCATTGTCCACCAAAATGGGTGTGTTATTTGTTTGATGGGGGGCACACAAAGCGATGTTTAGGAGTGTCCACCATTTTAAAAGCTCAGTCATTTTAGTGAAGTAACACAGATCTCTGAAAATAGCAAGAAGTAGTTCCACAGGTGATGGCTTTTCATTGCCTCTCTTAAGAATTTAATGTAGTCATGATCTAAATCACTCAAAATGGTGGCAGCCCACATTAGAGTGACAGTAAAGTAACAGTAACAAAGTATTCACTTTAGAAATGTTTAACCAATCTTTATGATCATGTGATTATCATGTGGTTATTTGGATTCTGTGTTGGTATGATTTTTTTCTTCTGGAAATTTCACAGCCTTTGTGCAATGAATTTTATTCAGTTTAGTGTACATCAGTGCACTTTTCCACAGTAAGTTGATTTGTGCATAGTAATGAGATGGTAGAAATTGTTTGTGTCATGCACACCATATAGGAACAGGGACCTAACACTAAAAGCATATATGCTCCCCTCTCAGGTTTTCCAGAAGTGTTTGGTTAAGGACATAGAGCTCAAAGGTTCGGTAGAGCCACAGATCAAAGAGTTAAGATCTGGGGCCTTATTGCCCCTCAAAGATAAGAAGGTAATGGACATGGCATCTTTTAGCTTTCCCACTAGCTGCTTGTTCCTGTCTACTACTTGTCCCTAATGACTACCCTTAAAAATGCCTGTTGCCATTTTCACTCTGCTTACATTATTGTACATGCTTATGATGGACATCTGTACCAAAAATTCTCACTGGTTTTCTCTTAATACTCTGATTTTTGCCATCTACTTTAAATTGAACTCACAAATTATACTTTTAGCTTGTAATCACACTAGATTGCTGTTCCATCTCTTCATTACTTTTTTTGAAACTGGATTGGCTGTGTGTATAGATCCATTCAATAAAGCAACAAATTCTTTGTCACTGTCATGCAGTCAACTCTCTTCTGTTTCTTTTAGACTTAGATATCCACATCTCAAAACATAAATACATATTATATACTTAAAACTGGAAAACTTGACAGTGATTGAAAAATCTGTTAACAACCCTTTTTCATAGTGTTAAGATGTAATTTGACCCATGCAATATTAATTTATCATTACATTGTAATAGATAAATTACCGTCTACCAAAATATTAGGCACATTCGACTGCATTGTCAGTATCTTAATTTCACTTTTTCATGAAATCAGTACTGTGGAAGTAAACTAATTACATCTGGAACAAATTGAGTTGCTTTTACTGAAAGGACATATTCAAAGAATGTGACACTTCAGTTACTTTAATCTTATCATCTGCAGCATGCTCTGCTGTAAACCTTCTGATCTTTTATCTTCTGATCTCATCTTCTAGGTGTGTTGTCTTTGTTTCTTCTGTATTTCTGCTCAGTTGCCAAATATATTTTACTGACTCTTCAGATATGATCTTTTATATGATTGCAAAAACAAAATATAAATTTTATGTAAGGTTTATAAACATGTAATATTTTCAAGTTTAAAGATTTTGAGATGTCACAGTTATTGTACAGTAACTACTATGAATTATCTAGTAAATAATATTGAAATTAATAGGAAAGGTACATTAGTTATGGGATGGTGATGTATGGGTCTGGAACCATTGATGGGTCTTGGGAGTTTTGCAGGTTCATATAATTTCCTTTACCACAAGCTTTTAGAAAAAATCAGAAGAGAATTATATTGGAATTAGCAGATATATTACATTAAGAGTGGCAATCATTTATCTGCTCAAAATGATGCTAGATGAGCAGTTTTGACATGAAAAACATTTGTAAAATCTTAAGATATCACCAGGTAGGTAGTTTAGTGGAAGGGGTTTTGTGTGACATAATGTTATTCCTCATAAATCTCTAGCAGAATACAGAAATCCAGGAGAACAAAGATCTGGTCATGGATGAAAATGGCAACAATGCAGTACGTCAAAATACAGGGGTGAGCAGCTACTTTACAACTGCATGTGTGTCGTTTTTGTTTTTTGGGTTTTTTTACCTCTATTAGGCAAAAAAAATTACAGTCACAGGTATGTGCACTTTAACGGTGTATGTAGTGGTGGAATGTATTCTTTCCAGTCAGCATCCTATGTCACTATAATAGATCAGATTTTTTGAGTATTTACTACTTATTTTAACTTTTTTGCTTGTGCAAATTCAAGGGCCTTCTACACATAATTTTAGTGGTGATAATAATTATTGTTATTATTTAATTATTTTTATTATAAAATTATTATTAAATACTATTATTAATATTTACGAGTATGAAGCTCCCTGTTAATACTTTCATTCTGTTTTTCTGTGACCGTTCAACCTTAAAGGTCATCTATTACGTCACAGCACAGATCACCAAGGAGTCTCCAGAGGAGTCAACTGACCACAGAGCTGCATCTCAGTCAACCCCATCACAGGTGTCACATGTCAGTACTAATGAGAAATCCCAAAACAAGCTGCTGGTATCCTCAGATGGCCTATCTGGTATCCCAGGCCATGGCCCAGACAACATTTGGAGCCTTTCTAGTGATCTACCATATAAACCACTGACTTGTTCAAGCTCAATGAAGACAAAGGAACCAGGCCCAGGTAGCCCTACACAGGGGAAAGTCCATGTGGTCAAGGTTCCACAGGTGCAACTTAGCGTAGAGGAGACAGTGGAGTCTCCAACAGCAATTTGTTCACCCGTCTCACTGGGTGGCCCTGACTTCATTCACTCCAAGGTACCTGCAACCCATGGTGAGTTGAGTTCAACAAATCAGCAGCAGGTGTTTAGTTTGCCCAAGACTAGGGAGAGCAAGTACAAAGAAGTGGAAGATGAAAGCGATACTTTCCTCAGTCCTGACTTGCCAGGAGAAGAACCTCCTCCTCCACCTGATAATATTGCCTTCATGATCACAAACACCAAAGTGCAGGCTTTGTCCACTGGAGAGTACCAGGAGCTTGTAAATGCCAAGAGTGGAAATGTGCAAACTGTGACTGTAGGCAGAAATCCACAGACTAAACATGGCAGTGACATTTCTACGGTTTCTTGTAGCAATGGTTTAGCTGATGCTGAAAATAGTGAATTCAGTAAAAAGCCTGTTATTATCATTTTTGATGAACCAATGGATATACGCTCAGCCTACAAACGTCTGTCCACCATTTTTGAGTGTGAAGAAGAGCTGGAAAGAATGTTGGCTGAAGAAAGGATAGAGGAAGAAAGTGAGGAAATGGAGGATGAGGATAAAAGAAATGGGGGAGTACAGGTAGCAAAAGATGGGGATAAGATGAATTCTGGGAAAATACAAAATGGGGCAAACCTTGTTTTGTCTTCATCACGGTTATCTGATGGGGAGACACAGGCTACTAGTGATGCCAAACTGGATGTTAAGAAGAAGTTCAAGCTTAAATTTCCTAAAAAGCAGTTGGCAGCTCTAACACAGGCCATCCGCACTGGTACTAAGACAGGCAAGAAGACCTTACAAGTGGTGGTGTATGAAGATGAGGAGGAATCAGATGGTACTATTAAACAACACAAAGAGACCAAAAGATTTGAAATTTCTTGTTCCAAGCAAGATAACTCAAAATCAGAGTCTGTTGCCCAGGAACCACGTGGAAGGACAGAAGAGATCCGAAAGAACACTTACAAGACACTTGATAGCCTTGAACAGACTATCAAACAGCTTGAGACCACAATCACTGAAATGGGACCAAGGTCTTCTGATGACCTGCTGACCACTGAATACTCTAAACCTCATGACAGCCAAAGTGCAGAGGCTTCAGCCAAAGTAGTTCCTCAGAAAACTTTGGTCACCAAACCTTCCAACTCCAGCAAGCGCCCTAGCCTTCGGAAGAAGCCCAAACCACAGCTTCTTCCTCGGCCTGCTGTGATCACCACAACAGGCACCTCCGTCACTCCAGCTCCTCCTCAGCAGGTCTCTCTCTAGCTCTGACCGCCTTGGTAGTGAAGACTATGGGTTTCTCCATCTCCTCTTCCTCACAGTAATCCCAATCTAACCAGTGGCTTTCACAGATCCCTAACCTCCTCTTCTTATTCAGGGCAATGACTATGGGATCTTTACTTTTTAACCCTATATGTAAATATTATGTCTTTATATGTTGAGTCTGGTGTTCTGTGGGTGATTTTATGAGAACCTACACCACTGCCTTCATATATTCACTGAGTTTCTAACTTTGGGTTCAAGCAGCCGAAGAGATTACTCACAGACTAAGCAGCACACTCTCACTTTGTCTTTTTTCTAATTCTTTTAAATGGGTCCTAAGGTATAAGAACAAAACACATTTTTCCTGTTGGTGTAGAGGTTTGCATGCTTTTTTCCTCTCCTGGGCCATATTCACAAAGAATCTTAAGGGTAAAAGTACCTCTTAGAGTTAGTCCTTTCCTCAGAGTTTCTTCAGCTTCCATGTGATGTACTGTAGCATGAGATGTTTGACTTCATGTGTTTTGGAGGAAGCAGGAGCTAGGCTTCACCCTCCCTGGTTGGTTGCTGTTGTGTCAAAAAAAAAAAAATGGGTGTGTTAATCCAAATATTCCTTCAGCTTCAGTAACCACTTTTTCCTGGTCAAGGGCTACTTAGCCACATGAAAACTACAGTGAATATTAAATGTCAGCAGCATCCATAATAAAGCTTCCACAATAAATGCCCTATACATACTGCTATCGGTGAATAGATCAGCCAATCATAGTCAGTCTACTGCCTGCAGTTGTGAATGGTTTTTCAATAGAAACTCTTAGTTGTGTGACGTTTCCTCTAGGTTGCTCGTGTGTGTGTATGTGTGTCTCCAGGTTGTATTCCCACCTCATGCCTGGTGTTCCTTTGAAAGGCTCCAGATCCACTGTAGCCCTGATCAGGATAAAGCAGTTACTAAAGATGAATGAATGAGTAACTCTTGATTAGAAACATTTAGTGCCACTTAGAATTCTTCGTGGTAACGTATGACTCTTTGTGAACATGGCCCTTGATGCATATTCAGTTAAATATTATGGAATACCACAGACATTTTGTGCAGATATCATTTCTTTTTTTTAAAAAAACCTCCAATACACCACATTTTGAGTTCCTTTATTTTTATTCCTTTTTTTTCTCCTGTTTGGTTTGAATCCCACCTACAGAATGTCAGCGTGGCCCCTCCTACTAGTCGGATGCCAGTGCCTATGTCTGCCAAGACCAGGCAGCAGCCGGGCACCTCAGACAGAGAGAGGGCAACAAAACAGCTAAAGCTACAAGACTCACAGAGGCAGTTTCGTCAGGTAGTCTTATCATAGGACCATTGGTCCACTCAGCCAGGAATCAGACATTTAAAGAATATTCACATGACTATGCATCTGATAGCCCAAGTGCTATAATAGGTATTTGAGTAATGCAGAAAGACTTAAATTGGACCACCTGTCCATTGTGTGATCAACACAGTGCTGAGTCACGTTGGATGAGATCTTGATGACTGCTTTCATTGGCTGTGTCTGAAGGCATGTCACAACTGCAAAGCATGATGCATGTTATTTCATAACATAATGGAATGCTTTTGCTTGTGGCTTTGATGCTATGTATGCAACAAAAACAAAAAACTTTCAAAATAATTTCCTGAGTTGCTGTTACAGCTTATTGTCCTTCATTCCTTACTCTGTTACCCCTTCCCTGTGCTGTGGGTAGATGCTGCTTGAACTATTGACTAAAACTATATCGTATGTTTTATATTTCACTTTTGCACCCAAACCTACATAACTTCTCTCTAACACCACAAATGTTTGTGTATCAAATGTTTTGACACAAGTTTCTTTGCTAGCCAAGGTGCTCCTCTACTAAACCCAATATCAGACACTTTCCCCTGTTGATCTCTCAGGGGATGAGTCCCTTTTCCCTAATCCAGGATCAACCCCCTTACTAAACTTCCATCACCCTCCAGAATTCCTTCCCACAGTGCACCTCCTCCACTCTTCTTGGAGCCTCCTCTGGTCTTGTGTAACTGGTTGGTTTTCATTACACTCTGGATCACTCACTGTAAAAATACAAATCTTCTGTCTTTCCCCTAATTTTCAGTCTTAGCTTTCACTTATGGCCTTGAACAAAAGGATGACGATGTGCTTATCTTTGGGTGTGTCTGTGACTTTCAGTTAGTTGTTAGTATATTTTCTGTCTCTGTTTTCTGTAATAATTCACTGTTAACTGTTAACTCCGATTAGAGTAATTTAAATGTTTGAGCATCTTCATCATGACAAACTTTAGGATGAAAATCCATGTTTTCTGACATCTTTGTTTACAGGCTAACGGAAGTGCTAAAAGATCTGGAGGAGATCCCAAATCCACTTCCCCTACAATGCCTGCCTCTAAAATCCCTGCTTTTTCCTCTAGTGCAGGAAAAGGTGCTTCTCAGCCTGATGCTACTAACCCTGTTAACAACTCTGGTGTTTTTTCATCCTCCTCCTCCAAGTCTTCCATCCCCAACCCTCGCTCAATCCCCAATGCTTCCTCTCATATTCCCTCCCTTTCTAATGGTTCTGTTAAGATTGCACAGTCCACTCACAACACTAAAAGCCTGTCCTTGTCCACACAGACCCAAAATGGACGATATTCTTCTTCTTCCTCCTCCTCCTCTTCTTCCCACTCTCCTTTGTCCCCAACCATGTTGTCACAGGGTTCAAAGAGTATCCGAACCATTCACACACCCAGCTTCGTCAGTTACAGTCGGCCACACAATGGGAAATCAGCTATCCCCACAGCAGCAAGCACCAAGGAGGCTTCATAGAATGCTCAGCCACTCTGCCATCATTTGCTTCTGTTCTAATGAGGTAGTGCTGCTTCTCATTTGCTCAAATACAGTATACCATTTTTCTTGTTTCGTTCTGACTATCTTATGATCATCCAAGATAGTCATCTAGTTCTGTATAATTTCAGTGTGTTCAAAGTATGTTTTTTTGTGTTGTTTTTTTTTTGTTGTTTTGGGGTTTTTTGGTTTTTATGGCCCTTGCTTATTCATACACTGCCCCCCCCCCTTTTTTTTGCATCCTCCCTACATGTCAAGTGTTTGAAGCTTGAATTTCTGAACATCACGGTAACAGAATACTGATGTTCATAAGTGACTGCTTACTAAGTGTTCCGAAACAAATCCAATACAAAACTAGATGTTCATATTTTGATTTGTTGGTCTTTTTAGCTTGATGATGATGTGATGTCTGGGTTGGTTGTGTGTGTGCCTGCATGTGTGTGTGGGGAGAGGATATTACACGGTTGCGTGATATGAAATTTATCTTCAAGTGTTTCATGTATATATCACGAGAGTGACACAAACAAGTGAAAATATTTTCAATATGAGGACAAAAACTTCATATCTTCACCCAGCCATGTAATGTTCTTTATACTATATGGACACATCGATTAAAAAATACACAAGTTAATCAAAATAATTTTAATTTTGAACCAGTTTGCCATTTTGACAATGCACATTCAGTCAGCAGGAAAACACTGGGAGTGACGTCATTGGAGTGAAATACTGGAAAATATGTCCCGCAGATCCACGATGTATTTCATGTGAAAAATGAGTTTTTCAACATGAGAAGACAAACTTCATATCGTCAAGCCAACGTGTGATTTTTCTTATTATTATATAAACACGTTCACAAACAAAAAGTACCCAAATTTATCAAAATTTGAAACATTTCATTGATTTCCTCATGAGTGACATATAGAGAATTGTCATGGTTTTGGTTCTCCATGTCCTGGATGTAGCACATATGGAAAAAATATGAGTGGCGTATTTCCCAGTAAAACACTCGTGTTTTATATA
>JANZLB010000024.1:11363275-11376500 GCA_026167865.1 Notarius quadriscutis | reverse complement strand
AAAATTAAAACAAAAAAGGCTTTAAATATTTCACTTTACATGTAATGAATATAGAATATATGAAAGTTTACCTTTTTAAATTAAATTATGAAAAAAGGAACTTTTTCATGGTATTCTAATTTTTTGAGATGCACTAGTATATATTAATATATGAGAGAGAGATGGAAAATCAAACCACAGCATATGGTTTCATCAAATGGCTGACTCCCAGCTGACATTTTGGTTATTTGGGTTAACAGCCTAATTAGTTTTGTAATCATCTAATAGCTTGCTATTATGTCATAATAAAGCAAAGATGGTGGCACAAAATAATACATTAGTTAGATGCTCGAAAGAAAATATTTGTATAGTGTCACTGGAATTACACTTGACACAACTGTAACTGCCCAAATTTAATGACTCAATGCAAGTGGTTTCCTTCAACTGTAATTCTCATATTTCATCATGACTTGGCAGTGCCTTTTGATAAAAAGAAAATGCATGCATGTTTCATAGATGCATGCAATGCTTGTGTGTATTGTTAATTCTTCAGACAGGTGTCAGGGTTTATTAGTGGGATCCTATAATTTTGCGTTAATAACAGGCAAAAGAAATCTAAATTATAGAACGAAGTAAAAGGAGGACAACAGCAGCATCAACTAGAAGGGTACTCAGTAGAGTGCGTACCTCTGCCAAACCACATATTACTGCATCAACATCAAAATCTAATCACTTACTTAGGATAGTAATAAAACTGTACACCAATTTTCATCAAAATCTGTCCACTACTTTTTGAGTTACATTGGGAACAGATAAAAAAAAAAAAAATCCTGGATTCACATACATTATCCAGATTTGCATCAAAATCTAAAGAATTGTTCCTTGGCCCATGGCTCACCTTTCCTCCAAATATCATCAAAATCCATTTAGTACTTTTTGAGTTACGCTGGGAACAAACAAACGGAGATGAAAACATAACCTTCTCAAACAAAGTTGGCGGAGGTAAAAACATGGCATCACTAAATTTACCAAAACACTGCAGGAAATCAATAGAGAAATGCCTCTCTTTATATATCCAGTGGCCAAACAAACATTAATGAAGTATTCTACTATGCTGTCTGTGGTTATCATTAAAATTTGACTTAATTGAGGAAAATGATAGCCTTGAGCAGGAGTGTGTGTTCAAATTTAATATATACACATCATTATCTCAGGTCATGTACATACATTAAATGAAATATTTCCATACCATTTGTTTGTAAATAATGCAGCAAAATTCCTCAACAATGCAACAAAAAACCTCATCATGGGCTTAAAATACTGTAATAATAATTATAACATGCCATAATCCAAACTGTTTTCATTGCAGCTTTAAATTAAAGCCTCAATCTCTTCAATCTATCACTTAACTCTAATTTCAATTACATAGACTAAGACTGGGGTTGATCCTCGACGCAGGTAGAGTACTTAGAAAAATGTTTAATGTGAAAGTTGAATGTTGTCAGATGAAGAAATAAAGAAATAGAAATACTGGATAAACCCTCCAAACATTTTTGGGCCAATAGCAGTATTGAAACCTGAAGAAAAAAAACAAGCTGAAAGTTGAAAAGCACTTCCGGAAACTAGGAAGTGCTTTGCAAGTGAGGTAAAAGAAAAAAGGCATTAAACCCATTTTAATTCAGTTCATTGTGCATTATTGTTGTGTACCAGTAAATAATAAGCAGGAAACAGCTCGTCTCAATGATTGCTATTTAAACAACTCTGCCGTCGAAGCATTTCTCATAACAAGTGCTCCTTGTTAATGTTGTTTTGTTCTAAATAATATTGTACATCCTTTCTTATAATGATTTCCCAACATATAGTCTGTGATCATGACATTTGGTTTGGAACTGAAAATGAAATCTGACCTTAATGAACTTTGCTACATAAAAAACAAACTCTGAACAGAGTCTCTAACCAAAGTTGGTGATCATGTACATCTGTATCCTACTTACCAAAACATGACGTATGACATTTTCATTATTTAAAAAAAAAAAAAGTGTCTTTTTTGGTTCTCGGAACAAAGCAAGACCGTTTCAATATCTGATGACTTATTGGACCAGTTGTATGGTTGTGTTTTTTTAATAGGTTGTGGGCTTCCAACATTTCTTTTTAATTACACGTTGCAGTATTCTTGGTCTGAAAGTCAGAAAATAAATGACAGACACCCCCAACATGGACACACCAACAGTTAAAAATAGCAAAATATACCAGAAAATAGATTCATCTGTGCTTCTGCCCCCACAAATGACAAAGTCAAAAAGAGCAGCTTTTACTCTCCGGTCATGTACATCTACACACGTAACCTCTAAAAGATCAGCAACATGGAGGATTTTGGACTCCTCAAACGTCCTGTACCACTCTAACTGGCAGCAGTTGAAATAATTTCCACTGATATAAACAATCTGCGCTTGTTTAGCTAGCACAGTAGCGTGTTCTGGTTTAATAGTGGACAACATGTTGTCCCTCAAGTCCAGGAGCTTCAAGTTCAGTGTCGTTAAAGATTTAGGCAGCTCCGTTATTGAGTTTTTGGAAATGTTTAAAATTTTTAACTGTTGAAATGGAGAAAAGTTAAAGTCCTGCAAACCTGTGTTGCTCAGGCCTAGGTGCTGGAGTGTCCCACTGAGACCTGATAAAGAGTCTTGGCCAATGTGCAGGCCTGGGTTGTTGGACAGGTCAAGGTATGTTAGTGGCGTGCCATCGAACACTAATGGTGGAATACTGATTAAATTGCAACCAGCAATGTGGAGCTGTTTTAATGAGGAAAGATTTGTCCAAAGAGCACAGGCTGAAGAATCTGAGCTATGTAGCTCCTTAGGGTGACATAAACCCACTGGGTTATAACTGAGGTCCACAATGCTGAGACTGGGGAAAGTAGTGAACGCTCTAGGGGGAAGCTTCAGGATGTTATTTAAGCTCAGGTTCAAATGTGTAAGGTTATTTTGTTCACTGACTGAGCTGGAGTGTGTACGCAGTTCCACAAGTCTGTTGTTGCTCACATCCAGCTCGTACACAGTTCCAGGAAGCTCTTCTCCTGTTAGATTCAGGGATTCTAAGCAGTTGCTCCTCATCCTCAGCCAGTAGAGATGAGGCATTTTCTGAAGAAACCCCTGAGGGAAGTATCTCACCTGGTTAACACTGAGATCTAGCAATTCCACAGAAGATATATCTCCATGAAGGTCATCTCTCCAAAGTTCTGCTGTGACATTGCTGGCATTTACACCCAGATTATAGAACTCAACACTATTGGTCCAGTTTGAAGAGTTATTCTGTGAGAGATCACTATAAAAGCTAATATGATTATTAGATAATAACAGAGTCTTAACACGATTGTAGGTTGGAAGGAATGGAAAATACAGAAGCCGGTTATCAGACAAGTCCAGCGTCTCCAGCTCAAAGGTTTCTATAAGGTTCTGATTACTTATGAACCATTCAATGAGATTGTGACTGGCATTCAGTACCACCAACTGGGTCATCTCAAATTTCACGAGACATGGCAGAGAATTGAATGCCAAGTTGAGCCGTCTGAGCTTTTTCAAGTGATCAAATGCGCCATCAATCTCAAACAAAACATTCCTTTCTAGATTCAGTTCTTTGAGCTGATGAAGATCTCGGAAGGCGTACTCATCCAATCTCAGCAGATTATTCCTGGACAAGTCTAGGAACTCGAGAGATGTGAGGTTTTGTAAGAGCTCGGAAACCATGTCCTCTGTGAGCCCATTACTAGAAAGGTCCAGAAATTGTAACCTAGGCAGAGAAGCAAGTGACTGCGCAAACTGCTGGTGCTCGTTGTGAAGTTCATTGCTGGCAAAATTGAGGCTCTCAATCAGAGGTGAATTGGAGAACACTTGGTCATCGACTGCATTTAGAAGGCAGTTTGCACAGCTCAACATGCGAAGGAAGGGATACTTGGACAGGCTATCATTCTGTAATTTTAAAATGCTGTTCTGATTTAAAAAAAGCTCTTCTATTTGCTGTGGCAAGTTGCTGGGAACGGAAGAGAGTCGGAGGTTGTTACATATAGCCGTCCTTTGTGTCTGGTGAGAGAGATAGAGAGAGAGAGAGATTAGATTTATCATTCACAAATTACTAAAAAGGCTTTTTAATTACATACAGATTATACAAGGCTATCTGCAGGTCTCACTTTTCATGTATACAAAGTACATGTTAAAATACACCTCTATAATCCAGCTAATGTCTGTGGTTAACGTGTTTCTTTACATGATACTTACGAGTGTGCAGGGAGGGTGAGGATGGCAAAGCGCTGGCAGTACAGCCACCAAGCCAAAGTAGAGAAGGACCTTGATGCCCGGCATCTTCTCATGCTCGCTAAGGTGACGGTAAAAGGGTCTATTAGATCATACATGCATGCAAAGATAAAATAGAAGTGCATACGTATTAGCAAACCCTGAAGACTGCATTATCATCAATCGCAGCTTTAAAGTGTGACTTGTTATAATGTATTGCCTTTGTTTCACAGTGTAGGCGACATTACTGAGTTATTGCGTATGCTTTATAGACAAATAATCATGGTATTGAATAGTGTATCTGTGGTAATGTATAAAGCACTGGGTCCATGAAGCATAGACCAGAACTCGGAACCCAGAACCCATCATTATCAAAGTTTTCATATTTAATATTAAGATTTCATAATTATTAGCCAGTTTGATGTCACTTGAATTGAATAGGTTTAATCCAAACCTTAAAAACAATGCAAACTTCAGTAGTGCGACTGCTCCAATAACTACTTTATCATAGAGCACATTTAAATATACATAAAAATATATAATAAATAAAAAGTATTGATGGTGTCTGTGAAATTTAGAGTTAAAGGGCATCCTGGATGCACAGACTCTTGAGAACCCTCGTTCTACATAAAGAATATTTATTTATTTTTTACATGACTAACGCAGTGATTACGGAATAAAGCCAGCAGGACGTTTCGGATTTAGTCAGATGCGTCACGTAGAACGTTAACAGTTACACGAAAAGGACATCAATGGATTAACACTACATTTTTTGGGAGCAACTTGGACAAAAAGAGTACTAAGAAAACAACCTTGTAGCTAACTCAACATCTATAAGGCAATATTTAGTTGGAGCTGAAGTGACTGGACAAGAGAGCGCGCAGAGTAGAGCTGCTTCTTACCGGGGTGGGTTGGTTGGTGAGCTTCTGCCTCACTGTACACCATCACTACATCAGGAGTTGATGGAGAAAACTGAGCCGCTTCTTCACCTCAGACTATCTGCTAGTGTTCTGCTAGTGTGCAGAGAGGTCTATATGTATTTGCGGAAGCAAGAGAACAACGGAAGCCAAAGTCACATGTAGAGATGTCAAGATCGCGCATTTAGATTCACAGTGCATGCACACAGCTACATCTCCATTTACAGCATGCAGCAGTAGTTCTGCTTCACTGAAGTTTTCTCTACACTGTCGAGCATGGAACAGAAATCTGCAAAGACATGTTAATAATAAGGGTTGAAAAAGTGGGTTTGTGTAAAAGTTTTGCTTTCTGTCCTGGATTGGGGTCTCCATTTCTGCAAACACACACCACAGTTTTGTACCAGAGTTCACTTTCAAATGCAAAAACACCAACATTTCAATAATGCACTCCTTCAGGTGTGATTGTCAGATTTTATTTATTTTTATTTTTAAATTTTAGCCTTGTTTAACAGACCACATGAATCTTTGAAAGGAAACACACCCATGTCAGCCACTACTGGTTTCACTTGTCAGATACTACTGAAGAGGAAACCGCTGAGAGCTCACACCCTTCCTGTCAAAAGCAAAAAACCATCACTTTCTGCTACAAGGTAAAAAACGTTTTCTGCCGCATTCATGCACCAGTAGTCACACTTCAGCATATGTGTGAAAATGCTCAGAATCGACCTCCTCAGCAAGCAGGAACACGTTTTATATTATATGAGAACACAAAAAATAAGAATAATAAACATACATGTAGCCCACATATTCTGCTTAACCTCCTGGCCATATGGAGCAATGCTTTGACATATCATTTAACATAGGAGGCCTTAAAGATATAAACAAGCTAAACATGATAGATTTTTATTGCTCTACAAATTTGAAATCATTCACAAATCAACCATTATAGTACTTGATGGAGCAAACGGTCTTGATTCAATTAATGGTTTTAAGCCTGAGCCGTTGGAAGGTGTTTATTAACATTCTTTAACAGTAGCAATGATAATAGTTCTGGCTGCAAGGCAAACCACAGGTTTCTATTAATGCACTTTTTTTTTTTTAAATATATGTTACTCTTTCTTGTACAACGTGAACATAACATGAGGTAATGGCTAAAATGACCAAAACTACTTTGGAAGAAAGTAAACAGTACTTTAAAGAAGCAGTTTCTCAAACCAGGAACCAATAACATTTAATACAAATGTTACCTGAAGCTCTTGACCTTGTATCAAAAGCATGATTTTATGTATTGCACTGATAATATACGATATACAGTGCCCTCCATGATTATTGTCCCCTTTGTAAAGTTTTGTAAAAAGGGCTAGGAAAAAAAAAAAAAATCACCTTTTGGTGAAGTCGCTTCATCTTACATTGAAAAAATGAGAAAAATTCAACGTTTCATTGAAATAAATCAATTCAGAGAAAAACAAATCCCTCATCAAGAAAATTATCAAAAACACATATGACACTATTATTGGCACCCCTGCAGGATCATTGTCCTGCTGGAAGTGTTTATTGCCAAAAAGCTCCATTTTTCTAACAGGCCCAGTTGGTATCCACTTATTATTATCCTAACAGTAGAAAGATAAAATACATGTATAGTGGGTTATACATATAACATGTTAAATTTTATATATAATCTTTTTTCATTCTACATGCCTTTAAGGACCTTTCCAGGTCTGTCCATGTTGAACATCCCAATCCAGATTTATTCCCCCTTTGCTGCTCTTATAATGACCTTCACTCTTTTGGGAAGGCTTTCCACTACATTTTGGAGTGTGGCTGTGGGAATTTGTGATCATTCAGACACAAGAGCATGATGTCAGGTGAGGAGGCCTGGGGTGCAGTCAGCATTCTAAATGTGTCCGGTGGGGTTGAGGTCAGGGTTCTATGCAGGACGCTCGAGTTCTTCAACTCCAAACTTGCCTTCATGGAGCTCAATTTGTGCACAGGAGAATTGTCATGCTGGAACAGGTTTGGGCCTCTTAGTTTCAGTGAAGGGAAATTGTAATGTTCCAGCATAGACATTCAATACAATTGTGTAACAGTTTGGAGAAGGACTACATCCAGTCTGTGTGTGTTGGGCAGGTGTTCACATACTTTTGGTCATAGTGTATTCATAGTCACTTCAGATAAAGTGATTAGATTATGTTAGACTCCATCCATCCATCCATTATCCGTAACTGCTTATCCTGTGCAGGGTCGCGGGAAAGCTGGAGCCTATCCCAGCTGATTATCGGCAAGAGGCAGGGTGCACCCTGGACAAGTCGCCAGATCATCACAGGGCTGACATATAGAGACAAACCACCATTCACACCTACGGTCAATTTAGAGCCACCAGTTAACCTAAGCATATGTCTTTGGACTGTGGGGGAAACTGGAGCACCCGGAGGAAACCCATGCAGACACTGGGAGAACATGCAAACCCCACACAGAAAGGCTCCCATCGGCCACTGGGCTCGAACCCAGAACCTTCTTACTGTGAGGTGACTGTAAATAGTTTATTTTTTTGTTGTTAAAATCAAACATCATTAAATCAACATGGAATTCTGTTTTTAGACGAACAGTAAAATGTCTTTAAAATCAGTAACCAAGGGGACACTTGCACTCATTTGTAATGTATCCTCTTCCAGTACTGCATTTAAAAAGTGAGTAGCAATCCCACCCCCCCATCACATTAACACATACTTACATTTTTACCTAGATGTTAAGTTCCCCTCATTAAAAAACAGTGCTCCATTTTTAAAAAAAAAGTTGTAATATACACCATGCCTTTTCAACATCCTGATACTGTTTTTGCAGTGCATTTGTGTGCATAAACTGAAAGTCCAGAGTGTGTCGTTAGATATTTGATAAATGTGCATTCGATACCCCCTTGTGGCAGTAACAACACAACTGGTGGAAAGAAGAAGAAAAAAAAAAAGGCAGAAGAGTTCAACAAGACTGTACACTTTTCCAGACTGGCACCATATAGTTTATTTACCGGTCCCATAACCTCAGTGATACCGAGGATCAAATCTAATAAATTAATATCATACATTAGTACATCACAATTAAGTATTACAGTAACGTGACACTTTCTTTTGGATTTCCTGCACAAACATCAATGGCAACAGACGGCTTCGACTACACTGCATGCAAAGCACTAACTCTAGTGAAGCAGTCTTGCATTTAAGTTAAAAATGGTCAAGCTGTATAGAGGTAATTAGAACATTGATTTTGGCATGTCATTTGCCTACATATGGGTTGTATTTGTGGTGCACAGTAAAATTCTAAAACCATCCAGTTACTGTATAAACTATATCTACAATACTTACAGTCCCTCATTGCTGTATCACGTTATAAATGCATTCTGTGTCTGTGGTTAACAGTTCAAACCTGCCACTGAACCAGGCTGGATTCATTAACTAGAAAAGGGACATAGCCCAGTGTCTTTTCGTAAATTACATTAAAATCAGCTTTAAAAAAAAAAAAAAAAAAACAACTCCAATTGTCCTCAGCCATCCAGAGACTTCCTTAATCCACAAAGGCATGCTTTGGAGAGTCTCGTAATCATAATCCTGGGGTATAATCTGCACATTTGTGCCCAGATGAACCGGCTCTCGCACTGCAGACTGCTCGGAGTCATTATTATGCCATCTGGATGCCTCCTTGGCGTATGGTTTTGTCAACATGGCACGGAGGTTGAGATGCTCCTCAGCCGTCTAGAGGTTTGCCAAGGTACACCATTGTGACTTCAGTGTTACCGTAAACAGCCGAAACGGCTGGGAAGAGGCAGGTCTTTGGCAGTCCCCTGAACGCCACACCGAGAAACTCGAATCCTCGCTCAAACGCCAGCGTCTTATCATCCATGTCCAGAATTACACGTATTCGCTCTCCTATCTGGAACATTTAAAAAAAGCATAGCCAATAAGGTTTTAAAAGAACATTCAGTATAAAATTCTTATTCTTTGCAAGCACTTTGAGGGAATCAAGTAAACAACTCTCATGAGAACATAATCAAGGAGACACTCAAACTAATGCAAGGCGACAACATTCTGTACATTTTTACTGGTTCCACACTTTTTTTTTTTCAAATGTACATCATCTTTGGAAAAATAAAGGTGAATAATTTTCACTGTTTGGAATCAAATCCAAAACTTTGGGGTTGACTTCTAGTTTTCAACTCTCTTTGCGATCAACTTTAATATGAACCAAAAGACAGACGCTGATTTGATGACAACACAAATATATTAGAAGTATATAAAATTACGCATGCTATGAAAATTAAACAAATATAGATTTTATCAACAGTACTGGACCAATAGTAGGCATATCAGATACTCGCTGGCAGTGTTGTGAAACTTGTGCATGCAGATGCTCATCTAAATTTCCAAATCTGTCATTGCTTAACTCTTGAATATTTTCTATCGTGAATACTAATCACTAAAAAGCTTATAATTTCTGCTTTCCAAAGAAATTTCTTTCGTTAAGATCTGTTCAGTACTTTGGGAGTAAGGGCAGGTTGAAGTTGGTATAACAGAGTAAAAACTCTACGGACCTCAGGAAACTGCTGGTGCTTTTTGAGTCATGGGAAAGTGGCCAGGCTCTCTCTTCTGATTGGTTTCCGACCGGATTAGTTGTGAATATCAAATCAAATCAGATAACTTTTATAGAGATGTTCTCTTGCCATCACTGTTTTTGATGGCGTATTCAGCAAAATTTTCTGTCTGCAAGTTTTGATGTTATGATTCACGGGAGACTTTGAAGTGAGTTTTCATAGCTTACTGATTTATTTTTTCAATTCAAACTGATTCATGTAAATAAATATTTTAGAATATACCTGAAGTTGTTTTGATGAAAAAACATTGAGATCTTAGTGGTCGGAATGATATTTTTTAAAAACGGGGAGTCAGAAACACAAGTGTCAATTTCAGTTCAATTAAATGGAATTGTTTATTGGATGTGGATCACACAGTTTTGAGGTTCACCTTGAAATTTGTGAACATTATCATTTATATTCTTTAATACTAGTAGGCCTCCTTTTGAGAAATACAAAGACCTACAGAGCACAAACAGGGTATTAGAAATAATCTTCTATTACTTTTTTATTTTTTATTTTGATAGACAATGGTAACATTTGATCTTATTCATTAATGAGGCCCATTTTGGACCATATGAGCCTAATACATAATATTACATCAGTTTTCTAAAAAATTAAGCCGTTTCTTCAATCTTTGATTTGTAATATCTCAAGAACGGATAAACATATTTTAATTCTGTAGAAAGTATATTGTTCAGCAATCAATTGTGAATTCAATGAGAACAGTTTCAATGAATTTGGATTTAATTTTCACCCAATATGCTTACTCAAAGGGTTACTTACAAGCTAACGGAGTACTTTTGCTAGTTGCTGCCTTATGCCAACACTGCATAATGCACATGCTTCATGACAAGTGTTTAGAAATGAGAAAATGTTTGTCCTGGTGACTGAAACCATGTTCATTTTCAACAGATGGAGTTGTCATACAAATTGCCTACTTTCTGGGCAAAGTGGCATGAGATAATGTCTTCTGACCGGGCATGACAGATAGACCAATATGACCATAAATGTGTGATACAGCTACAAAACTTGATAAGGTAGCACAACAATCACTCTTCCACTCTCACATACCATCTACAAATTTTATTCTTGTGAACACAAAAGCTATACCATGATACAGAAAGTACTGTGCAATATAACGAGTTCTCATACTTTAGAGGAGGTTTTCAGGGTTATGACCTGCTCCACCATTTCCAACAAACATGCAAAGAAAGCTTCATGTTACAGGATGCTTCATAACACCCATAATAATAAAAAAAAACATTCACGTAATTGTGAAGGAAATTCATAAATAAAAATTCCAAATGATTTTCCATAGTGATCCTCCATAAATAAGCTAATACCTGTACAAAGATAATGAAAAGGTGCTCAGTTCAAGTGATATTTTATTCTGAGTACGTCTGATGTCTTCTGAACAGGACAAGAATTACAATGACTTCATTTGAGGTATGTGGAATATGCACATATATGATTTATTATAACCCTGAGGGACAGTGTCATGTCATATTTATATGCCAAAATGCCAGTGTAGTGCCTTTCTTATAAACCAAATCAAACATCTCTGTTTGCATCTGTTCATTCAAACATGGCATCATTTCAACAACTGCCTATTTTAATTTCTTTAAGTCACTCAATATTATTTACTATGCGAGTTTGAGTTAAGCTGGTTTTACACTGCATGATTCCAGCAATCTGACTAATACTTGTCACACTATATGAGATGATCAAGAATTCTGTAACAGACTCTGTGACAGCATCTAGGCATGTAACGATATATCGTGTGACAATACAAATTTATGATGATTCGAATAAATAAACTCTATTAGTTTTTCCTTGCTGTAATTGAGTTGTTTAGACAGTAGAAGGCACAATAATGTATAACAGCGGGAACACAACTTCACCATAGGCGGAAGTAACAGCTCTAATGCAGCAAAAACATCTAAAATGGGAAAGACAAATAGAAATTAACAAATAGATTTAACAAGAAATCAGAGCTCTCTTTTCACAGACTGATGAAAGCTAAAGAAAAGAGAAGCAAATGGAGGTAGTACAAAATGTCCATAAAAGTATATTAAGAAAAGGCTGATTTGTTATTAACTTTATTTTTAATAAAAGGAATATTTTAGTTAATAGGCTACTATATTTTGCTCCAACCTTTACAAAATGTGGGTAAATAATTATTGTTGGTTATTAAGAAACGAAAATTTTTTTTTTTTTAACCAGAGGAATTATTTAAGTTGGAAGGAATAGGAATAAATGTTGCATGATTTGGTAATAAGTTTCTTCATTTAATTTTTTCCAAAATATCGTGGGAAAATTGAATTGTTAACCTAATATCATGAACTGAATCGATGCATGAATTGAGTGAATTGTTACACACCTAACAGAACGTTTTCAGTAATGTTGTGTAACTACACAACAAAGGTAGCGACTATATTGTGCCATACTGCTATGAACAGAGCACTTCTGTACTAATTAGTGAATGTCATAGCAGAACTAATGTGCTGAGATTTTAAGCAAAAATCTGTCAGTCATCGGCACTGGCTTTGGTCACAGCTGCACTAAAATGGCCATATGTTCGAAGACCAGTGATCTCAATTCATGACCAAAGATTATCCTTTACAATGCATGATTTTGCCTGCGACAGCATGTAATTTTGTACAATGTAAATCCAAATGTTAAATCAGTTAAAAATAAAAATAAAAAATCACTAAAAATAAGAAAGGATTATTGATTATTACAATAAGGAAACACTGATAATTGTTTTAGATCACCGCATGTTTTTCCATCATTCTTAAATGATTACATTACAGGCATTTAGCAGACGCTCTCATCCAGAGCATACTCAGAGCAACCTGGGGAGCAGTTGGGGGTTAGTTGCCTTGCTCAAGGGCACTTCAGCCATGGCCTAGGGAATTTAACCAGTGACCTTTTGGTTCCAAATCTGCTTCTCTAACCATTAGGCCATGGCTTCCTAAAAACTAGATGATCACTCTCAAATCACTATTAAAAGAAAAATCTTCCTAGAAAATCCTATGGATATTATATTAGGATCCCAGTTTGACTAGCAGCAGCCCCAGATCCTAGTTTCATAGTGACACCATTTCCAGCAGTTATTTCTGGAATGTAACAAACTCAAATACTAAATCTGCTAAATATTATCAAGTGGATATTGTTGTCAACTATAAATAATAGTTGCCCGATTTGGGAATGAATGTTTTGAAAGCTAGTTCCCTAGCTTACTCAGCCACATTAAATGAAATGCTTTAGAGAAAGATCTACAAAGTACCGTATTTTACGGTCTATAAGGCGCACCTAAAAGTCTTCAATTTTCACAAAAAACGTCAGTGCGCCTTATAATCCGGTGCGCCTTATGTGTGCACTGAATTCCAAAATCTGTCCGACACAGGGACATAATATGT
>JANZLB010000024.1:11218767-11228972 GCA_026167865.1 Notarius quadriscutis | reverse complement strand
AACGAGGAAGGCCAAAGAGGAGATACATGGATGTGGTGAGAGAGGACATGAAAGTGGCAGGTGTGGTAGAGAAGGATTCGGAAGACGGGGAGCAATGGAGATGAAAGATCCGCTGTGGCGACCCCTAATCGGGAGCAGCCAAAAGATGTACCAGGACATTTAATGGGGTTACCCACTGATGCGCAGAGGGGCGCACACAATCCCTATAATAGAACGTGGATTCATTTATATTGCTCATATAATTTATTGCTAATATTAATACAAGCATTATACTATTTATAGCCCACTCTAAACATGCGTGCGCACACATTAATCATGTTAGTCAATAGCATGCTAGCAGGTAGCCATTGCAAATCAACTTCAACGTAGTGGCCACTTTGTTAGGAACACCTGTGTAAAACCATGCACACACATGCATTGAGCATGTTAGCCAGTGTCATGTTAGTAGGCTAGCAGTTAGTATGTTAGCTGTGACCAGTCAACTTCAACTTAATGGCCACATTATTAGGAACACGTGTCTGTATAAACACGCACATGCGTTTAGCATGCAAATGACATGTGAACCATTAGCATGTTAGCGTCATGCCCGCAGTTATCATTTTAGCGGTGACTAACTTCAGCTTAGTGGCCACTGAATTAGGAACACTTGCGTTCGGGCACACAGACATTTATCATGTTAGTCAATAGCATGTCGGCAGGTCACCATGACAAACTATCCCTTTTGTCTCATTTACACAATGATGGTACAGGATCCCTCAAGATTCTTTACTTGAAAAATTACAAGCAAAGGTAAAAATGTTTACCTCCAATCTTCTCCTTTTTGCTTGAGCATTGCTGGACCATTTCTTCTTTGACTGCTTGCTTTTGTGCTCGAATTTTGTTGGAACAGCATCAGGTTTGAGCCTTCTCTGTCCAACACTGACACCTAAACTCTCCAACAGATGGGGATTCTTCAAAAATGAATTCTCCTTGAAGTAATCGGAGCAGAGCGGCGTATTTACCCGGCTGTCAACCCTCTTGCTTCACACACACAATTCACTCTCTCCTCCTCTTCTGGAAAATGGTAAAAACTTATTCCTGAACCAGTCCCGTTGTTACAGTTCACTGCACAACAATAAGGCATGTTTTTTTTTTTTTTAATTCCTGAACACACGTCTGTAATCAAGCCAAACGGCAATGAAAATACACGGAAGTGGACTTGACTCAAGCGGTTTATTTGGCTTAAATGACATCATGCACCGAGTGGTCATGGAAATAGCCGACAGAAATTTGCCACGATCCACGCTAACTTATTTTAATTACTTCTTATTAACAATACTTCTTGGGACCAGAAAAAAATTACAGAGGGTTTTTTAAAATATAAAGTTTCAAATGTGCATAAAATTAAAACCGTTGCCTATGAGCTTTAAACATGTCAAAGCTTTCAAATTCTGGTATTTATTTATCATGGTGTACTACTGTTTTGGTAACTAAGTATTTGTCTAAAAGAGACCAACTTTGAGCTATGAGCCATTAAGTATAAAAATAAAGTAATTTTGTGTCCATATTTCAAACACATATTGCTCATGTATGCCAAAGTCTACCATAAATATACTTATAGCAGTGGAAAGAGCAGGTCTTACTTATTAAATACACCAAATATGAAGTTGGTATCTTCAACCAAACTATATTTATTAAGGGATTAAATATGCCTTGTTTTACAACAGACAGAAACGCAAACTTGAGGCACACTTCTAATAATACAGTCACAAAACTGTATTGGAGAACTAAAATGTATTTTATGTCTATATATTCAATTTATATTTCTTCAATTATACCAAGCTCTAAAATTTACACAAATTACACTGTCAGCAAAACAAATATCTTAATGAAATAGTGTCTACTTGAAGACTTTGAACAAGGCATTGATTTGCTTTTCCATATCAGATGGAAGGTTATCCTGCCTGCCAGTTGATATAAATGAGGCATCAATGATCTTTAGAATATGTTCAAGAGGAACCAAACATATATCCTTATGGACTTGTATAGCAGACTAACAGATCAGTAGTCTGTTGACATCAGCCACTGTACCTGGCTGGCAAATAGAAACACAATGAGCTATATGATTCTTCTAAAGGGAGCATCTATATTAATATGCTTAATATTAATAAACTTCTGTAATGACCTGGTGACTTGTCCAGGGTGTACCCCGCCTTTCGCCCGTGGTCAGCTGGGATAGGCTCCAGCTTGCCTGTGACCCTGTAGAAGGATAAAGCGGCTAGGGATAATGAGATGAGATTAATAAACTTCCATCTAATGTGGAAAAGCAAACCAACGCATTGTTCAAAGTCTTCAAGTAGACACTATTTTATTAAGATTTTGGTTTTGCTGACACTGTAATTTGTGTAAATTTTAGAACTGGGTTTAATAGAAAAAAGATACATTGAATATTTAGACATAAAATAGATATTAGTTCTCTGATACAGTTTTGGGACTGTATTATTAGAACTGTGCCTCTATTTTACATTTCTGTCTGTAGTAAAACAAGATATATTTGATCCCTGAATAAATATAGTTTGGTTGAAGATACTCACTTTACATGTTGTGTGAATGCTTAGTCAGATCTGCTCTTTCCAGTAGTAAAATTCGATTTATGGTAGACTTTGTCATACATGAGCAATGTATGTTTGAAATACGGGCACAAATTATATATTTTTTTTAATTTTTAATGGTTCCTAACTCAGAAAGTTTGATTTTTTTTACCAAATACTTAGCTACCAAAACAGTACTACAATATGATAAATAAATACCAGAATTTGAAAGCTTTGACATGTTTAAATGTGGAGAAACAGAGGGTCAAAAATGCTCCAAAGCACAAACGATTTTTGTTTGTTTGTTTTTACAGATTTCAGCAATACATAAAATGCTAAATATAAAATTATGGATTTTCAGTGGCAGTATTTAAAGATATCTTATACCTAAGACCATCCATCCATTATCCATAACCACTTATCCTGTGCAGGGTCACAGGCAAGCTGGAGCCTATCCCAGCCATGAGCGAGAGGCAGGGTACACAGGGCTGATACAAAGAGACAAACAACAATTCATACTCAATTTAGAGCCACCAATCAACCTAACCTGCATGTCTTTGGACCATGGGGGAAACCAGAACACCCAGAGGAAACCCATGCAGACACAGGACACAGGGACATGCAAACTCCACACAGAAAGGCCCCCATCAGCCTCTGGGCTCAAACCCAGAACCTTCTTGTTGTGAGGCAACAGTGCTAACCACTACACCACTGTGCCATCCTTACCTAAGACCAATTCCTGGAAATTTCATGCCTCTAGCCCAGTGGCGTCGTTAGACCTTATCAATCGGGGCTATAGCCATGGGTATTTTGAGCCTAGTCCCAGGTAGTTTCACCCTCAAAAAAAGTAAGAGATTAATAGAAAACAACTGACTGAAACACATTGGAATGTGACAACTTGCAGGATCTGTAGACAGAGGGGGAACATGAGGGGTGGGGGGGGTGGGGGTGGGGGGGGGCACAGGCCATAATTGAACACTGCACAATGCACATTCAAAATTTTGGTAACCACCAACAGAGGAAGAACATTCAGAAGTGGTCAGAAGATGACTTCAAAAAAAAAAATCCAATATTGTTGGGTTTTTCAAGATGAAAACAGATGGTAAGTCATTGACCGTGGGTGTGTATACAGATTGTATCAACAGTGTTACTTATTGAATTACTGTATGTTGATGCACAGAAACCTCTCTGTGTAGCCTGATTATCTTGAATTTACAGCGTAGGGTCAATATGATTAGCGTGCCAGGCTAGCTCAAAAGTTCGAGTGGTTTAATCACTATCTATAGTGGTAGTCTATTTGCCCTGACTAAGTTTATTTAACAGGTCAACAGCAATCTGTCTTCGTGTAGACACCAATAGTTGCCCTGACATAATTTAATCAGATGTTTTCAGGGGTGAAAGTAACTTTTATTTCTTGCTGGTACTATTATTTTGAGTCATAGTGTGCGCACACAGTGTGCGCCAAAAAATACACCTATGGTAATTATTTATTCTTGTCTACTTATCAAGCATTCACTAGGACTTCTTATCACTCAGTAATATTAGTATAGTACTTTTTTAATCACACTATCACTCTTTCAGCCACCTATATCAGTTTTTGATTATAATTGGGAGACTTTGCAACAAACGTCTGTCTCCTAAAACACTTTGGATACCAGCTGCGCATGTTGGCGCAAGATGGTTAAGCAGTGGGCTACGCGCACTATCTTGCACGTTGTCTGTCGAGTGAAACACGGAAGGAATTCACTTCAGACATAATTCAGAGACTGGTCAGAACGAGTTCTATGCAATGTATATTGAGGGAAACGTGTTGTTTTTGGTAAATTGACGTTAGCAGGTGTGTTGCTGTGCTGAAAGGGCATTTTCTTTTCAGAGACAGTATATTTTGCTTTCCGGTACAGCCAAATCTTTTAGTGATATGCCGGACTGGCCAGGACCGGCTTACTTTCACCCCTGATTGGGTCCCAGGAGGTGGAGGGGGAGGACCATCCAGTGCTGTACATCAGCCGGAAGCTGTCGGTGCATGAGGGCAGGTATAGAACAATAGAAAAGGAATGCCTCGCCATCAAGTAGGCGGTCCTTGCCCTCCGCTACTACCGGCTGGGGCGCCCTTTCACCCTCTGTTTGGACCACACGCCCCTGCAGTGGCTCCACTGTATGAAGGATGCCAACGCGTGGATCACCCGTTGGTATCTGGCACTCCAGCCATTTATGTTTGAGGTGGTCCACAGGCCGGGGGCGCAGATGGTTGTGGTGGATTTCCTCTCCTGTTGGGGGGGGAGGGAGTCAGCTGCAGGCCGGATGGCTCCCCGGCCTGAGTTGGGTGGTGGAGGTATGTGGCAGCGGGGGCGTGGTCAAGCGTCCATCTGTGAATGGAGGGCAGAGTCAGGGAAGGTAAGTGGCAGAATCACTGCACCTTACGTGAATTAACCTGTGTTTGAGTGTCTCTCCCAGTGACCGCGCCCTATAAAAGGAGAGAGAGAGAGCAGAGAAAGGGAGCTCTCCCCCAACCTGGGACTTGTGTGCATGTGGGCAAGCAAAATAAGACACTAAAAAATGCAAATAAAGAGTTTTGTGAGAACTCAGTTCTGGCCTGCCGTGCTTTTGTGCTCCACCCACCTTAAACTATCGCTACACTGATGTGCAGGACTGATCAACAGTGATCACAAACATTTTTGCCCAATCCTCTGTATAGAATAGCTTCAACTCTGGGATGATGGTGGATTGTAGTTATTGCTGCACAAGGGGGTCACACCAGATACTGAAAGCAAAGGTTCACATACTTTTGCCACTCACAGATATGTAATATTGTATCATTTTCCATCATAAATAAATGCCTAAGTGTAATATTTTTGTCTCATTTGTCTAATTGGGTTCTGTTTATCTACTTTTAGGACTTTCATGAAAATCTGATGATGTTTTTATCAGAGTGCAGGTACTTACGGATGTAGGCACAGGGGAAACTGGGGCTGAGCAAACTACAGATGTAATCCAAATCGGTGTGCAGGAAGTGAGGTCAGGAAACAAGTGAGAGTCGAGCAACGTAGAATAAACAATAAGGTGCAGTCAAGAAAAAATGGGAATACAGGTCATACACTGAGAGACAGGTGGAAATCCAAATGGCTTGCTATGCTAACAGAGAACAATAAACGATACTTTGCACTTATGTGGTGTGAGAGCTGAGTTTATATAGGCAAGGGGCTGGTGCTGAATGAGATGCAGGTGGCTTGATTAATAATCAGGTGACAGAGGGTGCTGTGACTCTTGGGGTTTATAGCCTGGAGCGACCATGTTTGAATGCTGTTCAGAGCTCGTGTTCTCTGCGTCATTACTGACAGAACCACCCGAGGAGCTCCCTCTGGGAGCCAGTGATTTTCTTGGTTGCCCTCTTCCTCTAGGTGCAGGTTTGTTTTTGCTGTGGAACTCCTGTGTTAGCAGGGGGTCTAATATGTCCTTGGAGCTCACCCAACTTCACTCTTCTGAGCCGTAGCCCTCCCAATCTACCAGGCACTCCAGCTGACCTTGCCTGCAACAGGAGTTTAAGATCTTCTTTACCTGGTAGATGGATTCGTCCTTGGAGTCAGGAGAGGGGGAGGTCTTGCGGGGGTATCTGTGGCCAGGGGACCTTGTATGGCAGGCTTTAAACAAGAGACGTGGAATGTAGGTGCCATTCTGCTGTGCGGTGCGAGTTCTAACCTGTAGGATACTTCATTTATTTTGTGTAGTAACTTGTATGGGCCAATGTAAAGTGCTTGTAGTTTCTTACGTGTTCGGTTCTCTTAGCTCCCTTGTGGAGACCCATACCCAATCTCCTGGGGAGTAATCTGGGTTTTTGCCTCTATGCTTGTCCACATATTGCTTATAATTATTTACCAGTTCCAACCTTTGGTGCACTTCTTCCCACACTT
The DNA here is from genome assembly GCA_026167865.1 of Notarius quadriscutis. Classification (NCBI taxonomy): domain Eukaryota; kingdom Metazoa; phylum Chordata; class Actinopteri; order Siluriformes; family Ariidae; genus Notarius; species Notarius quadriscutis. The sequence goes on along the minus strand of JANZLB010000024.1, from coordinate 11,222,494 downwards.
GTTGGCTTCTTTGGAACCAAGTTTCAACTGCTGGTAACTGGGTGGGTATGTCATCCCATGGAAAAAAGGGAGGTTGGTAGCTGAGCATGCACTGGAACGTTATTAATTGTGTGGCAGAATGTTTGAGACAGTTTTGTGCATACTCAACCCATGGGAGAAATTGTGCCCAGTCCTTTTGGTTTCTCATGCAGAAAATGCGTTACAAAGCAACCCACCTCCTGATTTGCATGTTCCACCTGCCCTTTAGATTGTGGGTGATAAGCGGACATGAGACTTACCGATATGCCTATTTTGTCCATAAAACTGGCCCAAAGTCTGGAGATTAACTGGGGTCCCCAGTCACTAATGATGTCTTTGAGGATACTAAAGTAACAGAAGACAAAGTTGAATATTCAGCCATTTGAAAAGCTGTTGGCAGACCTGGTAGTGGGATGAGTCGAAGCACTTTGGAGAATTGATATATGATTACCATGGTGACAATATTGCCCTGAGAAGGTGGTAACTCTGTGGCTATGTGTGACCAGGGTCTCTGAGGTACTGGGAGAGGGCATAATTTTCCAGCAGGAGGGGCATGTGGTACCTTGGCCTGAGCGTACACTGAACACGAGGAGACAAAGTGGTTTATGTCGGAGACCATGTTCTCCCACCAATACTTGTTTCTTATGAGTTAGTATGTGTGATGGCTACTGGGATGACCAGTGGCGGAGGAAGAGCCCAAGTGATGAGTCGCCCCCTGATTTCAGGTGGAACATGGAGGAGTCTGGGGGGGAAGTTTTCGGGTGGGTTCTGGGCTTGTGACTGCTGGATCTCCTTGTCAATATCCCAAGTGATTGCCTGTACAAAACACTCTGGCAGTAGTATCAGAGTGGGTTCAGAGCTGTGGGATGAGGAGTTATGGATTTGGGAGAGGGCATCTGCTTTGGTGTTTCTGGAGCTGGGGCAGTAGGATATTGTGAACTGGAAGTGGGTAAAGAATAGAGTCCACCTGGCTTGTTGCGGGTTCAGTTGTTTAGTGATCTTCAGGTACTCTAGGTTCTTGTGGTCAGTAAGGATTGTGAATGGGTGTGTGTCACTGTCCAGCCAGTGTTTCCACTCTTCCAAGGCAAGCTTGATAGCTAGGAGCTCTCAGTTACCAATGTCGTAGTTTCTTTCTGCCAGTGTGAGTTTCCTAGAGAAAAAGGCCACTGGGTGCAGTTTGTTCTTTTCCCCAATGCATCGTGATAGCACCCCTCCAACTCCAGTTTCAGATGCATCTACTTCTATGATAAATGGTTTGGTGGGGTCTGGATGTTGCAGAATGGGGGCAGAGGTGAAAGCTGCCTTGAGTTTGTTGAATGCTTCCTCAGCCGCTGGGCCTCATTTGAGCTAACGTGGTCCGTTCTTCAGCAAGGAAGTTAACTGACTGGCAATAGGGCTGAAGCCACAGATAAAATGCCTGTAAAAATTTTCAAAGTCAAGAAAGCATTGTAGTGCCTTAATCAATGTGGGAGTGGGCCATGATGTGACTGCTGCGACCTTGGTCTGGTCCATGCTTACTCCCTCTGAATTGATTATGTATCCAAAAAACGAGATCTGATTGACATTCTCAAAGATCCCTCTGCTTTGACAAAGAGGTGATTCTTGAGCAGGTGAGATAGCACAGACCTGACGTGAACATGATGACTGTCCTTGTCTGGGGAGTAGATCAGGATGTCATTGATGTATGCAATAATGAATTTCCCCAGCATGTCTCTCAATACATTGTTTATTAAGCACTGGAAAACACTTGGAGCCGAAGAAAGGCCATATGGCATGACCAAGTACTCAAAATGGCTGGCGGTGGTGCTAAAGGCCATCTTTCACTCATCCCCCTTACGAATACGTACCAGGTTGTAAGCATTGCAAAGGTATAGTTTTGAGAAAATCTTTGCTGATCTTAGTTGTTCCAAGGCAGATGGTACGAGTGGTAGCGGGTAAGGGTATTTAATGCTGATTTGATTCAGTCCTCAGTCGTCAATACATGGCCGGAGGCCCCCCTTTCTTTTCCACAAAGAAGAACCCAGCAGATGCAGGAGAGGTAGATGGTCTGATGTAACCTTGCTTAAGTGCCTCTTGAACATATTCCTCCATCACCAATTGTTCCTTTTGGGACAGTGGGTAGATTCTGCTGTGAGGTGGAGTCGTGCCTGGGAGGAGGTCGATGGCACAGTCATATGGGCAATGAGGTGGTAGGCCACATGTTTTACCCTTGCTGAAAACTTCATTCAGATCGAGATAGCAGGTTGCAACGTTGTCCAGGGAATCGGGCATAGGGCTCTCCACAGAAGTAGAGGAAATCATGACTTGTGGGAGTTGTAGACAATTCTGAAGACAGGCGGGAGACCATTGCATAATAATTTTTTTCTGCGAGGAGATTAGGGAGTCATGGAGTTGAAGCCAGGGGTATCCTAAGATGATGTCGTGATGGGCTGCTTGGGTGAAGAGCAGGGAAATTTTTTTGGAATGAAGGGCCCCCACCTGGATTTGGAGAGGAGCTGTGTGTGTGGTGATCAGTCTGTCTCCAATGGGACCCCATTGATGGATTTTATTTTGAGCAGTCCCTGTAGGGCTTCTGTCTCCAGGTTAAATCTTTGGACGACCACACAGTTGATAAGATTCCCTTGTGCCCCTGAATCTATGAGTGCAGAGAGGACATGGGTAGTGTCTGGCAGTTTCAAAAGTACAGGTAATCTAAGAGATTGAGTCTTAGGGTTAAGCACAGGACTCACCAGACTGGGTGGAACACATTCTTGATGAGCAGGAGCTCCTCTCGGCGGGCAGACTGGGCATTTGGCAATTACATGGCTGGCTTCACCATAGTAGAAATATAAGTCTTCTCTCCTTTTTCTTTCTCATTCGGATTGTTGTACCCACATACGAAACACTTCCATAGGCGTCGACTGGCCCGTGACCTGAGCAGGAGAGGTGGATGGTGACACTGATGATCAGTTGGATATTAGATGATCCAAACAAATTGCTAGGTTGATGAGGGCATTAAGGGACAAATGTTCATCACGGCATGCCATTTTGCTTAATACCTCTGGACGCAGTCCTTGGCAAAACGTGCCTTTTAGCACCGGTTCATTCCATCTGCTGCTGGCATCTAGAATATGAAAATCCAGGGCATATTTGGTGACTCTTTGATCCCCCTGTTTAATGAATAGAAGGGTCTCCCCAATTTCAATCCCCTTGGGCTTGTGATTGAACACCTTTTTAAAAAGTTCTAGGAGGCAGTCGCAGGAAGTGGTAGAGTCACTGCCACATTCCCATACAGCACATGCCCACTTGAGTGCCTTGCCAGTGAGGAAGGTGAGAAACTTTGCAATCTTCTGTTCCTCTGTTACTCCGGAGATCAAAGCAAAGTACAAGGAGCATTGAAGAAGAAATCTCTTACACTGTGACACTTCACCCGAAAATTTTTCTGGCAGAAGAATGAACTGCGTAGAGATAGTGGGAGATGTGGGGTGTGGTGAGAGGGCCTGTGACATGACAGCAGCAAGCTGAGCGATCCTGGTGTTTAGATCGCAAAACATCTGCTCATGTTCTCCCAGCAAGTGCCCCAGAACATTGAGCACAGTTTACCGTATTTTACGGTCTATAAGGTGCACCTAAAAGTCTTCAATTTTCACAAAAAACGGCAGTGCGCCTTATAATCCGGTGCGCCTTATGTGTGCACTGAATTCCAAAATCTGTCCGACACAGGGACATA
>JANZLB010000024.1:11141249-11156547 GCA_026167865.1 Notarius quadriscutis | reverse complement strand
TCGCCGGCCACGGGGCTCGAACCCGGACCTTCTTGCTGTGAGGCGACAGCGCTAACCACTACACCACCGTGCCGCCACAAGTTTTAGTATCGGAGGTAAACAAACTACAGCCGCTCGATTCTCAATCCTCCCTGATGATCTCTTCTTTGGAGTGTGTTGTGCGTATGCTTGGGACCCAGTCATTATAGGAAACACCTGATGCTGATTTTGAGCGCTGTTTTCAGAGACTTTGTGAAGTATTCTGTCAGGTATGCAGCGATAGATAGATGATAGTGTTTTATTTACAAAACCAGAATGTGAGGCAAGGTCTGTGGAACAAAACGCAAACGAAAGCAGAATCATAAAGCATTTAACCAGTCATAAACATGGCTTGAAACAAACAAATGTGACCGTGATGATAATACTTCACAAAGTCTCTGTGAAAACAGTGCTTAAATCAGTGTCAGGTGTTTCCCTTAATGACTGGGTCCCCAGTATGCACACGACGCGTTCCGTGAGCATGCATGGCCGTTCGAGCCGCACCAGACTCAAGCGCGCGAAGCGTGACAGTCAAGTGTTCACCTGCTGTGTGACTACAACTTTTAGTTCACCTGTATATCATCACTAAAATGCCTCATTTTCATCGATAACCTATCACAAAGCATCGTGAGCTGTACTGTGACTGTAGCTTAATGAGGCGGATGGGACGTCAGATGCAGTCCAGCAATTGTACCCTACTACGAGTAAAAAAAATTATCTTCAACCTGGGGAAAAAAATCTCAGCCCTCTAGGAGGCGCTTTGCGGCCCAGTAGTTGAGAAACGCTGATCTAAAGTAAGCACTTTATCGTGGTCAGGGTTGGGGTGGATGTGGATTCAGAGCCTATCCTGGGAACACTGAACGTGAGGCAGAAATCCACCCTTGATGATATACCAGTCCATCACAGTGCATCTTACACTAGCCCAGCTCAGACCCCTGGAACTGTGAGGCAGCAATGCAACCTGCTACAGCCTGGCTGTAAACGTTAAGTCTCCTGGAGGAGCCTGGGACTTTTTTCTTTTCTAGAAATGCCCCTGCTTCAATAATAACATTCAGGTACAAACATTGTCCGTGTGATGCAGATGGCTCAGGTGCTACGTCCAAGTCCAGTAGGGCATCTACTTTCTTCATATCAGAGGTCATTTTTAAAATGATCAATTTGAGACAGATTTAATTCATTATCAGAATTCCATGAGGCCAAATCTTTTTCAAATACATCATATTGACTGAATTGGAAGTGCCAGGTAACAAAATATTCACCAAAATATGCTGCATTTTTACCATTGGTCTGAGTGGCTGTTGTGTAAGGCAGAAACTCCTACTCCAAGACCGATGTTTACTTAATAAAAAAAAAAGTCCGAATAAAGTTTGTAGCTGATTACAAGGATGAAGACCTTGCAATTGGAGGCATGTTCTCTGGTTAGACAAAAAAATAAAAATAAAAAACTAGTTGGATTATTGGGCCATAATGATCAGGGCAGAAAATAGTTGAAGTTTTTAAGCTGAAGAACAGCGGGGGTGGTAGTATCATGTTATCAGGGGTGTTTTGCTGGAAAAAGGACTGATGCACTTTATATATAAAAAAAAAAGGCATCATAAAGAAGAATAATTATTAGCAGCTAGTGTCCGAGTACATATCTAGCTGAGAAATACCAGTTCTGTCAGCAGTAATGAGCAAAATTTCCAGATTTTCGGCAAGTGGAAAGTTTACGTACTTTTAAGATTTGGTGGCATCACTTTTTTTTTTAATTGCTTAGCTTGAATCAAACATTTGGGGTAGACTTCCACAAGCTTCTAACAATACTTGGATGCTGGAAAATATGTGAATAAAATATCAGGATGTACTCAATGCTGAAATTCTGGTCCATCATCTCAGATCCATGTTTTGTTCTCAAACCCAGATGTCCTCAGTGGATGATGATGAAGGCAAATCAAACACATGAGACTTGACTCTTTTTAAAAAAGTGCACATTTTAAACATCTGAACGTCTCGAATTGAGTGACGCTGTTGTAAATCAATTTTGCATGGTTTGTTTGTTCTTTAGAAAATGGGCTGAACTGATTTATTACATGTTTCAAGCAGTATGTGACACAATATAACTACTGCAGGTTTTGTTCTAACAGTACAGTGAATATAAAGAGACTATATAATTGTCACCCAGAGCTGCTGGGAAGTCAAGACACTGAAGATGTACAGCGAGCAGGGTGGGGGGAAATGCCCGTTCTTTCCTGACCCATTTTCCATGCCAGGTAGTAACCAGGCTAAAATGGATGACTGGGCAGATAAATTTTAGCCGGTTGGATGTGCGGTGCAGTTGTTGCTCGGCAATCTGTTTGTCATCACCAACGTTTTGAGTTCAAATTCCAGGACATGTCTCAATAACGTCTGTATATATGAGACACAAGCTGTCTGCTATTATACCCATCTGGTCTGAGTTTCCCAAAAGCTTCACAGCACAAAGATCATCGTTAAGTGGTAGAGCGAGCAGAACAGTTAATATGCTCTTAGCGTTAAGAGGCTTTTAGAAAACCCACCCCTAAATGAGATGGAACATAATAAATGTTTAGCTTGTCCCGTGCTTTGCTAATCAGCTAATTAGTGGTTAGAAGAGGACACTCTGACATAAGGTCACGCATAAATACTGCCACTACACAGAGAGCACAGTGACTATAAAATATACCCTCTTACTCGCTGTTGTAGATAATGTAGCTAACCATTACACAATCCTTTGTGTTTTGGAAACCGCCGAGCCATTGATACTACACTGATGTGGAAAATAATTGCTGTTAGAACAGATGTGCCCAAGCATTCAGGACATTCAAATGATGTGAATTTTTAGCGTTTGGGACCAGACGTGGACAGTAACGAAGTACATTTCCTTGAGTACACTTTGAGTATCTGTACTTTTACTTTTTTTTTGGAAACTTATGACTTTTGCCTTTCAAACATGGCAAATTTCATATCGTACTTTTTACTCCACTACATTTCTATCAAAGTCCTCGCTAACGCATGTGAAAACGGAGTTACGCTAGCATGAATAACGTTATCTGAAGTCCTTTCAGAAGTGTTTTAGCATAATCTTGCCAAATAAACAATGTAGAAATCTTTCTTTTCTAGTAGCGTTAGCTACCCAATATGATTTCGAGTTTGAAAAGAGTTTGCTAGCATGTCAGGTGGAGTTTCACTAACTAGCTAGCTTAATGTTAAACCACCATGATGGCACAGCATGTGTTCATTTTGTGAATTCACATTGCCGTCTTTGGTAACGGCATTAGGTTTTGTAAGCGTTATGGCAATAATACGATGATGCGTTGAGGGAAAATGTCTATCAACCACAGTACTTAAGTAAATTTGACTGGACAATTTTCACTTGTATCGGAGTAACATTCAACCAGCAGCAATCTCTGTTTGGGACAAAGCCATGATGTCATGGGTCACTAATCATCTGTCTTTCTACAGATATGGAGACCAATATCTTCAACACTGTATTTCCCAGTTGGTCCAGGAACAGGTTTTCTCTATTTGGTCAATCTGTACTTCCTGTATCAGTACTCGTCCAGACTGGAAACAGGTATGACTTAACTGTACACCTTTCACATAGCAGATTTGAATACTAAATCTTACCGGTGACGCATCGCACCCCTTTTCCACAAGTTAACACACTTCCCTGAGGGCTTAATGAAATATGCGACACACTTTGGTCAAGATACCACACGGATAAAACATCACAGCTCCCTTCTCGTGATGTCAAAACAGCCGATTTTAATGCCTGCTCTTTTTAAATGATAATGAGCCACTGTTCACCCCACCCCTCTCTTCTGTCAGTCAGTCAAAGTGGAGATGCTCAGATGAGGGGGCGGGATAATTCTAATGAGTTCCCCTTGTGACATAGGAAGTGAAGCCGAATCTGAACGGCTTGTTGAAGCTCATGTTTTCTGAAATAGGCAGGACAAAAGAAACTGAATGGGGGTCTTATCACGGTTTGTTGGTTCGTAGACACTTCAGATCCCCAAATGTATTTACACAAGCACTGAAAGTGTGTTTTTCATAATCTGTCCCTTTGAGCAATTTTTGAATATAATTCTTTTTTTCGATTAGCCTAAAATAAAGTTATCTGCTGCTTACTTGAACAGATCATGGCAGTATCTGGCAGCTATATAAAGGCAAACTGCAGTAGGCAAGATTGTCGGTGGCAAAAAAAGGTCCGATAACGTCACCTATTCGTTATTGGACCATCTTTTGCCGCAGATACTGCAGTTTGCCTTGGAACAGCAGCTGAAATGTTTCAACGCATCGTCTTCAGTTCAGTTTCGGATAAACGTGAATAAAATTAAAATCATCCAGTTGCTAATGAAGCATTTTTGCTGTTTTAGCTGCGCAGACCAGATATAGGTCACATACTGTACATAAGTCAAATGATTCTCTGTTTAGAGAATCATGATGTACAGAATAGCAAAATGGTTGAAAAACTGATGCATTTAAAAAAAAAAAAAAGCATTCCACCAGGATATCGACTGCAATATTTGTGTTGATTTGAGAGCATTTGCGGTCACCAAAACGCCTGCTTTATTGAGGGGGGAGGGAGGTCATTTTTCAGCTCCCACAGGTCCAGTGTTCCTAAAATATGTTGTGAAAGTAAGAAAAAAGGGGATTAAGAGTTGAAAACAGGGTGCATTTATTACGCTGCAAACCTTCCATCACACAAACACTTGCTTTAAAAAGTCTGAACCGCTCCATTATGTTCCTCTTCCTCCATTAGGGGCCTTTGATGGGAGACCAGCAGACTACATGTACATGCTGCTTTTCAACTGGCTTTGCATTGTTGTATCCTTTTCACTTTGTGTGTGTGTGGGGGGGGGGTTTGCAGTATTGTTTGCTAAATTACGGGTCCTTATCTACATGATCCAGATAACAGGATTGATGATGGACATGCAGGTTAGTCGGCTGTTGTTTTATCCTTTATTACGTTATGATTTCAGTACTCATTAGGAGAGCTCAGTGAGTGGCGGTGGAGTGCATTTCATTAGTTTATGCCCCGTCTGTACTAAGCTGTCTGTTTTGAAATGTTAAACTGGATATGCTTTAACATTTACAATCCCACACAAGATCAGACACTGCTTACTGCTGAACAAATTAAACAGAAGTGCATCTTGTTTCAAAATGTGAAAATTTTTAGTGTAAAGCGTGATCTTGGAGAGAAATGCAGGGTTGAGGCAAGGGTGGGGGTAATATCCTGAGAGGGGGGAAAACCCACAAAAATTCAGAGTATGAAAGTGAGATTTCCAAGATTTTAAGAAGTCACATTTATGAGAAATACAGAAAAATAGTGGGGGTGTAACTTTTTTTTTTTTTGCCAAGGCAACACATTGCTTCACTTTTTGAAAGGTTGGATCAACCTCATCGCGCAACAGCCGCCACGTCTCAGCCGAGGATTCAAGGGAATGCAGGGCACAGCGACTATAGAAAAGATTCAACTGCGTTTCTCAGGATGCACTGCAGGCGGCAAGCATGTGATTTGAGCCTCTTGGCTGCAACAGGAGATGAATGTATAAACACATTTGGTTTGTTTTATCTGCCTTTTTTTTTTTTTTTGGGTCTTGGCTGTTTTATAAATGTTTAATTGTTGTGCAGGAGCAGTTTCCTGTTACTTTCAGTGTATGCGTTCTTCTCTCTGCCCAAATCTGTTACTTTGGAATGGCGGAGTTGAAAGTGAGGTCTTTCCTCATCAATCATGCAGTTTAAAAGAATAAAGCCAAGAGATTTTCAGCTGTGTTTCCCAGAATGCACATGATTGTCTCAGAGAATAGAGGTTTTTTTTTTTCTCTGAATATTACCCCCTGCCTCATCTGCTACCCCCTGCCTCATCTACTCTTGACAGCCGTCAAGAGTATTCTGTGTAGCTCAGACTAAAATACAAAATCATCTAGATAAGGTAGTGGTGATTTTATTATTTTTAAATTTAATAATGCTCTTTTAATCCCCCAGCTCCTGATGATCCCGTTGATCATGTCTGTGCTGTATGTGTGGGCCCAAATGAACCGAGAGATGATGGTGTCCTTCTGGTTTGGTACAAGATTTAAGGTAGAAATCCAATTTTGCAGACTTGCTGTCTTTTTACACTGTGTAGAAATGCCTTAAATTAGTCTGACATGTTGTGTTTGCAGGCTTGCTATCTCCCCTGGGTCATTCTGGGATTCAACTATATCATCGGCGGCTCGTAAGAACCTTCACTTTGTTTTCATCACCGTTTAGCGTGCATTTTGTCAGACAGGTTTCTGCTGTTTATGATTCAGAGCATGTGGGTGTGTTTTTTTACAAGAATGAATGTGAGTAGAGGTTAATAAGGTTATTAGTTATCTCCTGGGCCTTTGCTGAGGTCATCTCTACAACCTCTCTCTGAACACGGTCAACTGAATCATGGCTTCTAAAGGTTTCTACAAGACTCCTGTAACTGATAATCACTGTAGTCTAACTATAACAAATGGAGTCCATATATTTTGATTTGTGTATTAAATCATGCCCTTGGTAACAACTGCAGCAGAACCTCAGACCTTTAAAGGCATATAATTACTTTTGTTGATGAATCTAACCAATGATCCCTGATTGATTTGTATACTGAGTTTATCACAATCTCTCTCTCTAGTGTTGTGAACGAGCTGATTGGAAATTTAGTAGGCCATCTTTACTTCTTCCTCATGTTCAAATATCCCATGGACCTTGGCGGCAGATCGTTCCTGTCCACCCCACAGACCCTGTAAGCACACAGTCAAAAACATTTCCATATTCACCGAGTTATCACTTTTGTCAGCGACATGGTATAAACCTCAGACTTTCAAAGACCGATTGTGGAGTAAAACTAAAGCTGTGAGCTGATCAGCTGAGATGGTCAACATGCTTGTTCAGCATCACATCTGCTGCTGTCGTGCTTTAAGATGCAACCAACATCTGTTTTGTCGAGAGTACATTCAACAGGCTTGTTTTTCAACAGCTATCGGTGGTTTCCGAATCGACGCGGCGGAGTTTCTGGATTTGGTGTCCCACCCGCTAGTAGACGTGCTCCTCAGGAACAAGCAGGAGGAGGAGGCGGTGGCGGCGGCGGCAGAGGACGTCACAACTGGGGCCAAGGCTTCCGGCTTGGGGAAGATTGAGGACGTCGCCCTGCTGAAGCCTCCATGGACACTGATGCTCACCAGGCATATAACACAACACTGATGCTGCAGAACACAAGTTTGCATTTTTCTATCTCTCCTTCTGACTACAAATGAAAAGAAGGTGATCACACAGAGCTCCTTCACACTGGAACTGGCTTTATCAGCATGCAGAGAAAGGAGCTCGGGCAGTGTTTGGGTAAAGGAGATGATTCAGCGCACTGTGGCAGTGTGAGATGGTTCCAGATTAGATGCTTCAGTTATCGCTGTCCTGTTGACTTATGTACAGAATATAACTACTTTTTTGGACGATTTGTTAATCGCTTTTACTAGTAACTTTTCTTTTCCCCCGAAGCCTGTTAAGTGTAACCTTTGTGTCATGTACCCTTAGTCAGTTTGACACACGGAGCTCTGCTCCTAAACTAAAAAATTAAAATCCCCCTCTCAATATTTAGATTTGGCCTGTAGGTGTCAGTAGATCATAAACGATAACTCAGAACTTGGTGATAGTGAGTAAATTGACAACCAAGCGCTGTGTAAATAGTCTGATTTACTTAAAACACTTGAGTAGTCGCAAGTAATAACTATCAACCGTGACAAAATGATCGCCTTAAACAAGTACCAGGGCATTTTACAGCCATGTTAAGCTGATACTTAAAAATAGTGAAATTCTGATGAACATGTGCACGTTTTAATATCAAAATCAAATCACTTGAATCTAGGAGAATAACGAAAGCTGTACACCAAACTTCATCCACTGCTTTTTGAGTCATGCTGGGAGGGGAATGTGAAAACATAACCTTCTAATGAAGCTGGCTGAGGTAAATTAAGCTGTGAAGAGGAAGTACTGGCTGTAATTCAGTAATTTCAAGCATATTGAGTAAATGGCTCATTCATGATGAAGCGTTCTGTAACGAGAAGGAAGTGTAGAAATACCATACAGTGATGTGGCCTGGATTATATTCTGAACAAGACTTTGGAAAAACAATTTTAACGAGGGGGGGAAAATGCTTTATCAACAGTTCATAGTAAAAATGGTATGTGGATTGTATAAAGCAACAGGAAGTTCAATAAAATGTGTCAGTGCTGTTGAGTCTAACTTTTTTTAATATATAAACCTAAGGCTTGGATGAATTGACCAAGCTGAAAGAAAATACATCACGCTGTGGATGTCTAAAACGGATGTCTAACACATTCATTTCAGTTGTGTGGTTTATTGAGTTACAGCAGGCCGTTTTAAAGAAAGAGAGCAAGCTTGATTCTTGATACCCATACAGTATTCCTGATACATGTCTGAACATGATGAGAAGAGTGGCAGGAGGGGACGAAAATGCAGACCACAGCTGAGATGCTGAAATGGAACTACGCCTTGAACGCAGGGAAAAGGGGGGGGGGGAAAGCAATTCTTCTGCGAGAGTAATGTTGCGAAGATGAACTAGAAATAAACGTGTTTTATGCCTGACTGGCATTGGATTATATCCATCATGTGCAGGCAATGCTTCTATGGTCCAAAGAAAAGTCTGTACTTTCACGTCGTTTGAGGAATGAGATCAAAAGGGCACTGCTTGCCTTTTGTCCGCTTCAGATATTAAGTGCCGTAGTGACCAAACTTAATCAGCAGGTCCATCAGTTTAACGTCCTTTCACAAGAAGGCCAAACGTTCCTTCAGGAGCGTGAGGCAAAAATGGCTTGGGGACATCTACAGTATTATAAACGTAACAAAACATCCTCAAATTTTTTTTTTTTTTTTTTACAAATCTGTCAAACATATTTACATGGGCTCTTCTGCTATAAAATAACAAAAATCCTTAAACACCTAATGTAGTAACAGTAGCGTATCAGTCTGACTTTGGCACGCCGTGGTCAGTGCTTAGACACACTCTGTCCCTTTATTCCTCTGATGAGATCAGAGTCCAGGCATGAGATCATTGGTTCCAAGTACGTCAACGCAATTATTTTCCTTCCCACTTCAGGGTTAGTCATAGCAGCCTAGTCTTTATCCTGCAACGAAAAACAGATGCGTGTTATAGTATGAACAGAGATGCTACATGGACATGACGCGTGTACTAGATCATGGAAGCAGATGTAATTCTAGAAAGTGATCGTCTTTTAGTAGGCAAAGACGTTTTATTTATAACAGAGCTTTACATACTTTTAAATCATCACACTTCATTTCCCTATACAGAATAATCAATGGATATGACCAGGAGTGAATGAAAATGGACAAGAGGGAATCAATGAAAACATTTTTGAAAGTGTTTACATTCTAAAGAATATCTTTACTGGAGCATATTTAACTCCTGGGGTAGGTGTTGCTAGCCTGGGCACCTGAAACACACAGACTATCACTCGTAATCTATAAATCAGAATTTCATTCACACAGATGGCTATTAATATATCCTGGAGGGGTTTTCCCCCCTTCACTGAACTCCAACAGAGAGAGAGAGAAAAAAAAATCCTATTTATTAATCTTCAGTGAGTCCAGAATCAATCCCAGTAACGTTATTATGGGTACAATATTCCCTGTTTAGCCTTCACAAAAGAAGCAATTCATATATAATCAAATAGGCATTTAACGATTCACAAATTAATTTAAATGAACAGTCCTTTTGTTTATTAAAAAAAATTCATTTTTCTTAACCAACAATATTTATCTACACTTGTAAAGGTTGGAGTAAAATTTCAAAGCCTGTTAAGACTTTTATGAACATTTGTACTACCTCAATTTGCTTCTCTTTTCTTTAGCCTTCAGAAGTATGTAAAGAGAGAGCTCCGATCTCGTTGTACAATCACACAACAGCTCTTTCCTATTTTAGATTTGTGCGTTTTTGCAGCATTCGCGCTGTGTTACTTCTGCCTACATTGAAGTCATACGCATTCCTGTTATTGTGCCCTTTGCTGGCTAAAGACCATTACAGCTAGTAAGAACAGATTACACAGCCTGAAAATATTCTCATTTTTTTTTTTTAAGTCATCAATTCATACCATCAAACTTGTATCGCAATTTACAGGTCACACGATATCATTACATGCCTAATATCAAATGAAGTTATCATAACACAATGTATATATTTCTAGTGTATGCTGTACTGCTACTCTTTTTTTTTTTTTTTTCCCCTGAATCCCAGCATCCCACGCTGAGGACACAGTCTACCTGTAGGAAGGAACTCTTCGTACTTGACATATTAATTTGCATGAATAAATATCAAATCAATCTCAAGAATCAGGAATATGGAAACTGACTAAATGGAGCTAAATATAATAGCACAACAGTCCCCTCCTATTTAAACATTTAAAGCAAAATATGAGGACACTGTCGAGACTAAAAATACCATGGTGTGATAAGAGAACACCACAGCTCGTAGATCGAGTTAGCCAAACACACGCCTTTATGTCAAGGAATAGGAAAAACACTGCTTCGCTAGCAGAGACCTGAGGAGAGGAAAGGACAGTGACTGTAGCTAGATACAGTTGTCTCTTCCAGGCATTCAGGTACTCGCTTATTTTCCATGCTCTGTATTAATGCGCACAATCAGTTCATCGTTCTTTTGAGTTAAATTATGTTACTTGGATTTTTAGGGCAATCGTAACATGAGACTGGGAAGTACGTGGGGGATTTCATAGGTTGTATTCAGTCATGTGACTTTTGCTTGCGAGTTGCCTCCCGGTGAATGAAGTGGTGGTCAGGCAAACCGATTTGGCTGCTGTTATATAAAGTGCCAGTGAAACCATCTGGCTGTTTTCGCAGTTTAGAGGTCAATGCACGGTCAAGATACCTTCAGAAAGTTTCTCTTTGCAATGGGATAGATCCTTGCACGCTAGTAAAGGATTTTTCCTACGAGTTGGAAAATTATCCATCCGTTGAGTTCCCCGACATCTCAAACTACCTGGTGCTGCAGACATCGTTCTACTGGGCACAGACAAACAGATGAAAACCTGGAAGAGCACGGAGGTGTACAACGTTTCATATGAAGCTGGTTAAGAGCTAGGAATCGGGACACTACAAGATGAATCCTGTATTATTTTTGCCTGGGGAAGTAGACATTTTTGGGCTTTTCGTACGCAAATGGTTGCTCGGATGCTACAAAATTTTACTATCGTATGTAAATAAACCACAGCCGCTCGATTCTCAATCCTCCCTGCTCTTCTCAACCAGGTAAATCATTCACAGAAACCCCTTTAAAAGATCTGGGTATTGGTGAAACAGGATGGAGAAGTTATCACGGCTCATTGTAACTGCATGGCTACGGAAGCAGCATCATGCTGTTTACTCATAAGCTCTGCTTTTGTGTTTTTTCTGTGGATTATCCAATTTATTTTACCTATCCAGCTCAGCGTAGGAGCCCAATCTACATCGTCCTTATAAAGGTTGCTCGGACATCCTGATAAATAAAGTGAACACGTGCGCTAGTTTACAATATGGCGAATATAATCAAACTGTAAACAAAAACCGATCTCCTGAACTTCAAAACATCACAAAATAACGGAAAATGGCAAGAAAGGTGACTTGTGAATCCAAACTAAATAAATCAGAGGAATTTACAAACCTTTCATGAAGTGATCACTGCAAACTCGAGCGTTCTTTGACTTAGTTCCCTTCTATTGCAGCGAAAGGTTTAAGAGCCACCTTTCTCGTTGTCTTTTGGTAAAATCCTTTGCTCTTTCACCCTTTATCACTTCATGGGGAACCCGGAAGAAACTTATCAGTTTGTTCGATTCGAGCAGGACAAAACAACGCAAGTGTAGGGCATTTTAATGACTAGCAAGGCATCCCATCGATAATAACGCTTTGTGAACAGTGAGCTTAGCTGACCACCACTTTTACCCCAGCTATTGGCTGGTGAGCTAGCTTAGGTATTCATCATTCGTCCATCCCTGTGGATAACGTTAACACACAGCTGCTCCTAGCTGCAAAATGTTAGTTAGATATTAGGATCAATGCCTGAATCTCCTAGCACAGCCATTTTACTTTGTATTGCTGCATGTTCAGGTGCTTGCACGGTTCCAATAAATATAAAGTGGGGAGTAACGCACGTAGCTGTAATGCATTACAATACTGGGCCTACCTTTCTCAGTTCATCCCGTCACTGTGTGTTCTGTGGTCAGGACCTCAAGGTCGGTGGCCACTCTCCGTGCCTCAGAGTCTTTTGTTTCATTCTCAGCTGCCATGGAAACTTTAACCCATCTCCCACTGTCCATTGTCACCAGTTCATGTTGGTCCTTGCTCCTGCTAATGTCCTGCATATTGTGACCGAGCTTACTGGTAACCCAATCGACTATGTCCTGACTGACGACTTTCGAGCGCTCTGCCAGCTTGTCATCCTCCTCTAGGTTTAGTAGCTTTGCCTCTGGGAAATTTCGCTGGAGAACACTGTGGGCTGGTTCTGGACTCGGCAAGCTGTTCTGCCCGTTGTGTTTTTTGTTGCTCATATTCTCAAACTGCTCCATCCACTCCAAGGTTCCATTTCTCAGAGCAGATCGGTTATTCTTAAACCAGCGTACAATTTCTGTGCGAGGAAGCCCTGTCTGGAGTTCCAGTTCACTGTACTCTTCTGGCGACGGCCACTGTGTCTGCGAGAAAACCTCTTTCAGAAGGTAAAGAGACTTGCTGTCAATTTCAGGATAAACAGGAGTGAGAAGAGGAAGGGGAGAGGACCTTGACCGGGCTTCCTGCTCATGTATCCCATTCAGAGCTCCTCTGTCCAGTCTTTTAAAGCCCATGGAGTTGAGCAAGGCTTGTTCAAGGTTATCTCTTAGAGCACGACGCTCCGTGAACCAGCCATCAATCTCCGTTTTGGAAATTCTAGTATCAATCACCAGGTTTTCAATCTCGGCCTGTGACGGAAAGCTTGTCCTCTGGAAACACTCCTCTAACATTTTCATTTGCTCTGAGGATTTTCCCTTTACCCATTCCAGAAGGGGAAACTTGGTGGCTACAGGTTTCTGAGGTTGGTTTTCTTTCAATGCAAAGTCAGCCCTTAATGGCAGTCCAGGTTTTTGGGTTCCAAGACGCTGATCACTGAACCACTTTTTAATTTCTCCCCAGGAAAGGCCAGTCATCTCAATAAGACGATACACTTCTTCGTCATCAGGAAACTGGCACTGAGTATAGCTGGCCATCAGCTCTTTCATCTGGCCTGGTGTTTTTTTGCAATCTGAAGAAAGACTGGGGGTAGGAGAGACCGATTTATTAGTCGTCTGAACTGTTTGTATTATTGAAGGCCTCTTCACCTCTGGAGAAGCAACAGGGGACATGAGGGGCCTCTTAACAGCCTGTGCTGCCTGATTTGAAACTGTTAGTGCAAGCGGACCAGAAGTTGCATTGGACCCATTGGCTACTGGTGTCAACACCAAGCCAGACTGTCCAAGAACTTGGCAAGGGACAGTCTGAATAAGGGATTGGGAGGCTTTTGTGGATTGAGTCAGCTGGGCAGGTAAGACAGTGAATGCTTGTTGAACAGGCTGAATAGTTCCATTGAACATTTTCTTACGTGCTTCCTCAACCTCCTCTGGTGACCAGCTGATACCTTGTTTTAGCCTTTGGGTCGTGAACCATACTTTGATTTGTTCTTCTGGGTGCTTCGATGCTGCAGTGAGCCATGAGAGCTCAGCTTGTGTAGGATAGGGAAACTTATTAAAGGAAGTAATTAGAGTCAGGTTTCCATCTAGGGACGCATTGTATTTCAATGTGTTTAGAGGAACAGCAATTTTTGGCACTAAACTGTAGTTAGGTGGACGCTGCAGGGACGGCATTATGTGCGAGAGACCCTCGTTGAGTGTTGCATCTGGGATGATGACTGTTCCATTCACATTCACTGCAGTGATCTGTTTTTTGGATAACTCTGGGGTGAGCTTCTCTATTTGACTGTCTCCCAGAGGGCGCTTGCCATCAGTTTTTGGTTTCTTCAGAACCATGGATTTGCTTGAAGGGGAAAGGTCCTCTCCTGACTGAGGACTCCGAACATCATAAATGGCTGCACAGTTTGAACCTTCAATTGTCTGCTCCAGGATGGTCTGACTGTTCAGTTTTATCCTCTTGAATTTGAAATTGTGCTCTCCAGGATGGAATTTCTCATTGTGCTCAGTCAAGTTGTCAAACTTTTTCGTGTTGAAGTTGCAGACAGCACATAGATACAGAGGGTTGAGGATGACATTAGGGTGGTTGGAATCCACGTGTTCTTTGAATTCATTAAGGTTCTGTGTGGAGAAGGTACAATATTTGCACTCATAGCCTCCCAGCACCTTCTTCTGTGGGCGAATTTCTGCCTCGGGCTTTTCCGAATCATTTATTGATGGTACAGTGCTTACAACATTCCTCTGGTCAGTCCAATTCTCACTAGCAGGAACACATGATCCATTCTCCACTGTACTGTCCACAGTGTCGTCTGTATCCTGGTCCAACAAGTCATTTGGCCGAATCATACAAGGGGTGGTAGACTTTCTTCGACTGGCCATGACCTACTGTGGAACTATGACAGGGAAACCCTGATGAGGGACTGAATGGATCTCTGTCTGGGGACTTGCTAGAGAATATTTCTGCTGACCATTAATGTCAGCTCCAGCGGGTGACTTCATGAGACTTCATCGCAGGCCACACGATCTAAACGAATGCAAAAGAAGAAAATTTGAATTTGAAACATGTTCTTTAGTACAAGAAGTAGTTTTCAATACACTAAAGCAGGGGTGTCAAACTATCACTGAGGGCCACATCACTACATTTCTTGGTCATCAAGGGCCAAATCACTGAACATCCATTTAGAAACAGCAACCATGAAATCTACACAGCAAAATGATTAGTTTATTCAATAAGTTTTGAACACTTTCATTGGGAATCAGTAAAACAATGAATAGGCTAATTTCCTATTCAGTCCATTTGACTCAATTTCAATACATTTCCAACTTTCTGATATCTTTTAACACGAAAATGAGTGCAGTCAACAATTTACATTCAGTATGTCAATCGGCTATAAACTTGCCTGTCATCACCAGCCTGGCAGTAAAAACTTAACAGTTTAGTTTCAATAGGAACATCTTTAAAATTCAATTTCCATTCATTCGGGGCGGCACGGTGGTGTAGTGGTTAGCACTGTCGCCTCACAGCAAGAAGGTTCCGGGTTCGAACCCAGCGGCCG
>JANZLB010000024.1:11020781-11024317 GCA_026167865.1 Notarius quadriscutis | reverse complement strand
GCCCTCGCCGGCCACGGGGCTCGAACCCGGACCTTCTTGCTGTGAGGCGACAGCGCTAACCACTACACCACCGTGCCCATCCCAAGATTTTATTTTATTTTTTTTAAATAAGGTTGCATGGTTGTACACGAGGGATATATTTGGTAATAAAGTAAATAATTATAGTTTTCTTAGCTTTATGAAAAGACAAGAAATTAATTCATTTCTTTAAAAGAGACAATTGGTTCAAAAGTGTTGAAAACTACTATGACCATACTGTAGACTAATATAGTACATATGCTTCTATATAGTCACACTCATGTAATTATATGCTTGCTTTATGTGTGCTGTGCATGTTCATCATTATGATGTTTGCACAGTTTTCAAAAATGATGAGTGTTTAGACCATGAAGTGCTCTTGCTGTGTGTAAAGAAGGCTTCTGCAGTTCTTGGGTCCTGCTATGTTTATATCATTCTAATTTGCAATGAGAAGCAGTGTGTTTAGTTTTACTTTTTTTGTTGGGGAGGCTGAAGGGGAAGTAGGCTTTGAAATAAATTCAAAATGATCATTTATGATTTTGTGATTTTCTTTCTGATCAAGGTACAGACCACAGCAAGGTACAGCAGTAAGGGAGATAATTCCAGATGATTCCACATGAAGACTTCAGTAACAGCAAGAAGCTCCAGTGACTAATCTGATTTATATCATAATACAATATATAACAAGAACAATTTTTAGAACAATGGACTTCTTGACACTGAAGACCAACTAAAAACAAGACCAAACCCATCCAGTGTAGTAGCACGCAGGAGTCAAAGAGTGAAAGATCATGAAGTCCAACCAGGAGCGTAGTAATGAGTGCCTGCCTCCAAAGAAGAGAGAGATCCTGGCGCTTGAGGAGCGGCAGGTGCTGGTAGCATCAACTGTGAATGAGAGCCAAAGTGGTGAGAACCTGGCATGGCTTGCTAGTGTAGCCAGCATGGCCAGCATGGCCACTGTTCCCAGCCTAGTTCCCTCACAGAGTACTGAAGCTAGCAGCCCAACACCATCAACTAAGGCCCTGACTATAGTGACAGAGTACCCACTTTCCACCTCTGTTTCCAACAGCTCTTTGTCATCATATACAAGCTCCACACCTGCAGGAGGTCTTTCTGGAACAACTACAATAACAGCCAACCCAACTGTCCTCTCCTCCAACCTTCCTCAAGCAGCAGGACCCATCCAGCCCACCCAGCTGCCACCTAATTTACAAATCATTGGACCCTACACCAGTTATATCTCCTCCCAGATAGTGTCAGCTGCAGCAAGTCCGACCCAGTCACGTAGACCCGCCCAGGAGGTTTACGCTACCACAACTGTCATCCCACAAGCTTCTAATGGAAACCCACAGAAGCAGCATGTGATTTCATCCTTACCTAACGTAGCTCACACCACCAGCCAGTGCATTCAGGTAGAGGGCACTCCAGTTGGTTTGCCAGTGATTTCCCCAACTTCACAAATACCCCTTCAACTTCATACTCATTCAACTGTTCTTGCCCCTCATGGTCTGACTCTTACTCCCTCTCAGGTGCTTGTGCATTATGCTGATGGGCTCATTACAAAACCACCTGACTCCCAAAGCAGAGATCTGCAGAATGGTGCTCTAGGAGAGGTCACAGTGGTCAAACACACAACCAGCATTGTGAAGGGAATGTCTAACAAACCAGAAAGTGATGATGGCCAAAGGCAGATTCAGAACCTGGGTCTCCCGGCCCAAACTCAGGTCTTGCTCCCTGCTGATTATGCTTCTCATGACAGTGCAGGACTTCAGACATCAGTCATGCTGGTGTCAAGCAACCACCTGATGGCCAATAATAGCACTGAGCTTCAGAGCACCCACGATAAAGAGCACACATCTCTGGCTCGAGTTGAGAGAACAAGACTATCTATGGGGAAGCCAGTCTCTAGAGTTTCCTCCCTTTCTCTCCCATCATCAGACAGCATGGCAGTATCTCTTGCTCCAACTCTTTCCCCTCACACTCTCCTGCATACATCTCCATCCGCCCCTACCCAGGAGCTTTCTACAAACCTTTTCTCAAGCACACAGCTGCCTATTATTGGATACATTACTAGTACATCTGGGGCGCCCCAGCAGGCTGTGGCCAGTTACCATAGCAACCTCCCACAGCATCTAGTGATCTCAGGCAGTCCCTCCCTGCTTATTCCTGTGAGTGCTGGCAATATCAATACATCATCTACTGAGTCAGAGGTTACTCGCTGCTCCATCCCTACCATTTCTGCTGCCAATGTACCGACAGTAGCCACAGGTCTGCCTCAGGCCTACATCACTGCACCCACACCTACTGTTCCAACCTCCATTCTCCCTAATGGCAAAGAAGTCACAGGCCCTGAGGAACATCATGCTGCAGCAGGTGTACAGAGTTCCACACAAGTACAACTTCCTGTGCTTTCAGCAGGGATAGTAGCACCTCCAGCTCCTGTGCTCCCTCCAACACCCACAAGCCCACAAAATGCACCCCTATCTCCATCATCAGCCCTGCCTCCATACTTCATGAAGGGCTCTATCATCCAGTTGGCAGATGGCGAGCTTAAGCGGGTGGAGGACCTAAGGACAGAGGACTTCCTACAGAGTGCAGAAGTGAGCCGAGAACTAAAAATTGACTCGAGCACAGTTGAAAGGATAGACTCCAGCAGAACGCCTGATGCAGTTATCATACAGTTCTCAGTTGGGGAACACAAAGCACAGGTGATTCAGGGTATTTTTAATAGTGTTTGTTTTATTTATACCCATCATTTACTATTTTGTAGGCTATTTTTCTGGGTCTAAATAGTGCATACTTTTTGTTGCAAATTTGACCCTTTCTGGATCACATTTGCACTTTTTAACATTGCAATAATATAGAGTTGTGCCAGTCGTTACATTTGTGCCAATGAACTGACATTGTACTGAAACCTTGATATGTGGTTACCAGACTGAATTCGACATATCATTTCTACAAGCAAATGGTCCATGATATGTATTAAACAGCTATAGCTAGAATTACTTACACTGTGTAGTTATAATAATGCTGCTGTAATGAACTAGTTATACTCCTGACAATAAACAATTCTTGTTATTTTGTGCAATAATATAATTGTTAGTTAGCTAGTTTCTTGACCATGTTCCTGTTCCTTCTCTGTAGGTATGTGTGGAAGTGCTGGTAGAGTACCCTTTCTTTGTGTTTGGTCAGGGATGGTCATCCTGCTGCCCAGACCGCACTACCCAGTTACTGGCTCTGTCATGTGCCAAACTCTCTGTTGGTGATGTCTGCATCTCCCTCACCCTAAAGAGCCTAAGGAATGGCGCATTAAGAAAAGACCAAACCTTTGGTCCTGTGAAGAACCATAATAACACTCATCATAAAGCAGCCAAGACCAGTGGACAGACTGGAGAGCTACAGACTCAGCGGGAGGATTTGAGAGATGGGAACATTTTTGGATTAGAAGGGGAACAAAAGGTTGTAGGTCTTGGGCTTAAGAGTCCTAACTCCGGTAATGGTGTGATCATCTCAAAAAC
>JANZLB010000024.1:11013281-11015781 GCA_026167865.1 Notarius quadriscutis | reverse complement strand
CAAGAACCTTGAAAAAGGATACTGACGTATTGAATAAGCAAGAGAGTCGACTTTTCACAACAAATCTACATACTTCAGGCTCAGGTGAAGAGACTGGCCCGATGACTGACTTCTTGCCATATTTACATTAGCATCCAATAATACAGATATTGCGATGTCCACTTTTGCCTTTTTGACAGGAACTGGTGTCCATATACATTAGACATTCAGAAGGACTCTTGTGTTGTATACAGGACAATAATAGCTGTGGAAAATGTATGAACATGTTGTTGTGTGTTCATGATTGGACACGTGAAGACATTTCTCTTGGTTTTCGTTTGCAATGACCAGGAAAAGCCTCAAGCAATAGCACCGTGTTACACTAAGGACAGAAGACAGAAAGCTATCCATTAGACTTGTGGAGTCAGACAGCTGTACAAGTCATCACTAGGACATGGCACTTTTCCTGCCTTCACCAGAGCTCTCACTGGTTCACTCAGACTTACTCACTATCACCTCCTGCTGGACAAAACAACAGTTATCTCTTTGGGCAACAGTTATATCTTTATAGTATCTATATTTATTCATTTTCTTACCAAACCATTGATTTTACTGGATTTTGAATACAGCAGTTTAAAGAAAGTGCTGAAGGTAGATCCTTCAGTTCACTGTGTAAAACCTCAAAACATTAAAAAAAAAAAGATTTTTTTTTTTCTTTTCTGAAATAAAAGCAATGTGGTAAATTTACTATTTGTGTGACTAGTGTAGATGTGTAAAAAAAATTCTTTTCTCGTTCTTCTGACCTATTTATTTTGTAACCAACAAAAAGCAAATAACAGAATTAAACCTCAGATGTTGTCGTGGTGTATCGCTGTAAATGATGCATCCAAGACTGTTCAGTGGATTCAGTGCTTTCTTTAGTTTGGTGGTGCTTGAGACTTTTTTTTTTTTTAAAGATATATAAATTGACCATTATTTGATTTAAAGGAAATATTAAGAAATGTGGGACTCATTTTTTAAATGTCTGATTTAGAAATTACTTGTTGTACAGTGCACATTTAATGTCCCTGTATACTCCAATAAAATTCTGTGCAAGTTTTATGTGGCTTTTTTTTTTTTTTTTTGAATGATGCATGCAGATATTAATTGCAACAACAACAACTTTTGTTAACTTTAAACAGAAATGTCAACTTTTCAGCCACAAGGGGGCGCAACTGTCATTTTAATATTGATGTAACAAATTCTGTAAGAACAAACATTTAAAATGAAACAATTTACCATAATGTTCTCAAATTAACATAATATGTAAATGCACTAATTTCAGTAAAACATGATGACACTGTATTCAACACCTATTACATTACAGGAATTTAGCAGACGCCCTTATCCAGAGTGACACACAACATACCCAGAGCAGCCTGGGGAGCAGTTGGGGGTTAGATGCCTTGCTCAAGGGCACTTCAGCCATTCCTGCTGGTATAGATCAGTGACATAGAATTTATACAAGTATTTATTTTTGATCAATAGACAAATTAGTTAAATCTATAAAGCTGTCCACACTGTTTGCTGGCTCAATAATGTAAATACTCATAAACTCAATCATTAATGCTACCTGGTTTGCTTGTAGTTGAATAAACATATTTTTAATGGAGGCGTCTATATTGTTTTTCAGTTTGTGGTTGGAACAATCTTATCTTGAAATTATGATTTCAGAAACATATTCATACTTCACACTTACGAGTTATATGAAATACACCATTAGATCTATTATGAAAACTGTAATATTGGGTAAACTGATTATCAGGACCTCCCATCCAACTTATTGTCCATCATGTTAGTATAATTGACGGAATAATTTGCTGACTGTGGTGCTCACTACAATATACAGGCAAGTGACACAGATGCCTTACTTGAAGATTTGGTACACACAACTTTGTGTAAGAAACATGTTTCTAAGGAGTACAAAAACACCTTTGCTGAGAGTGATGAGTGGCTTAGGATGTGGGATTTTCATAACATTGCAGGTTTCACAAATGTAATTTGGGCAATAGATTGCACCCACATAGCCATAAAATCACCCTTTTAAAGGGAAGTTGTTTATTATAGATGACAGTTTGGGGGGCGTTTCTAAATATGTGTGGCTGTGCACAAGAAGAGTAATTTACAATATGTAGAATTTATCAATGTCCATTATGGACAGCTCTGTGTATACAGTACATATTTGTGGATTTTTATAATAAATTCATTATATAACTTTTTATTCTATCCAATATAAAGGAGTAGCTAGATACCAGTAGCAACACTAATAACTGATATACATGCATAGTAATGTGGCCGTAGCTGAGCAATTTTCAAAATAACGAAACCTTTCACACTACTTTTTTCATCACTGTAGCACAATAAAATGCCACAATACTTTCAAATCAAGCAAAAATCATATATACACAGTGGTGCTTGAAAGTTTGTGAACCCTTTAGAATTTTCTATATTTCTACATAAATATGACCTAAAACATCATCAG
>JANZLB010000024.1:10900803-10912274 GCA_026167865.1 Notarius quadriscutis | reverse complement strand
TCTTACTTTCACCATAAATTTTTATTTATATGACTTTGGTCTATAGCTGTAAAAGGCCTTGGCCTTAAAACCGGTTATCGCTGTGACGTCACGCACTCAGGCATGGCTAGCTCAGCGGGGCAGCTCAAATGCCAACTTTGCGGTCGATTTTAACTCTCAAAAATATATATATTTTTATTCCCATTTATGCAGCATACAAGAGTCAAGGATGGAAATACTATCCACTCAGAAATGTATTTAAAAATAAAGGTTCTGTGTATCTCCTTTAAATGTATCGAGAACAGCAAACATGACTAATGTTAGTGAGTAGATCATGATTAGTGTTCATTATTGTCATTGTTAATTACTGTTATTGTTAATGTCATTGGCTGCTGAAACTCTTGTGTTGCGTATAATAAATTGACATGTTGATAACACATCACCATTCTTTCAGAATGCTTTCACTGTACATACTACATGCATTATGAGGTGCTTATGAGGTGTTGCTTCGAGGCAGGTGTCACTCCGGGACGCGTTGCTCTGGGACGGGTGAGTACAAGTATCACAGTATACCCGCTCCAAAAAAATAGACTATACCATTGATTATATCCCACCCTGAAAAACCACAAGTTCAAGTTCTGCTCTGATGGAGCCATTTACGTGACAGTGGTGCTCTTTTCCACCATCTCACAATCAAGAACCACATCACAATCAGTCAGAATCCTCATGAGTCTCAGTTCCACCATGATGATGAAGAAGCCTGATCTCCCACTCCACCTCAAATCAAGGCTTGGAGCCAATGAGCCTCTTTTTGAAAGGGAACAATGTCCAATCTAATCCATCAAAACAACCTCAACATTAACCCTTTTTTTCTGAACAAAAATAAGAATCATAATCATAAGAATAATAATCGCAATACCTCAGAAAAGTGTATCGTGAACAAATTACAACATCACAGTATTGATATAATATCATCTTCTAGCCCAGCCCGAGTGGAGCGTCCTCTGTTGAAGCCCCTTCGAATTAGGTGTGACTATAGCAACGTTTTAGAACAACAGGGGTCGACATTCGAGGTGGTCCGACTGTCCGGGACAACCAAAAGTTTGGTCCGGAAAAGTCAAATCCGCATCTGGCTGTTCAACTGGATGAGTTGAATATTAGTTGAAAATCACCTTTAGTATTGTAATTATTCAAGAGTTACATCAATAAAGTTCCAACAAAACTAGTTCAGTCACCTCAGTGATCCAGCCGTGTTATTGCTTACGAAATTCCGGGGAAGCCGAATACAGCAGGTGCGTGTGTAAAAATAACCACATCGTAATATCTAATTATAGATTATTAGACTCTGAATTCATCGAAATGGCGATCAAACACTTCAGTGCAATAAATCTTCATTTCATTCAGACATTTATTGTATTTTTCTTTTGTTTGGGTCACATTAATCATCACAAATGTAAAATATTAACGGGGGGAATTTTACGATAGTAAAAGCCAAACTCAATTTTGGTTTGTTTTCGTTCACAACGTGATTCGGTCCCCCTCATCATGTCTGACTTGTTTTCTTTAAATTCATTTATACTTCAGGTTTTACTGGGTTAATCAAGATTTCACTTGATTTCCTCCAGAAGCTTTGAATTTGGGTGAGTCTAACTCTTAAAACTGCAGATCAGATCATGGGTTAGAACAACGCACACACACACACGCACACCATCATGAGGCTTTGGATCGTTTTTGTTTGTTGTTCCAGTTAAAGTTTGAGTTTTATTGAAAAATTATAAATCATGAAAGTATAATGATGATTATAACTATACCTGCTTTCTGATATACTTCGTTAACCCTTTGGGGTCGAGAGCTTCTCCGGCGAAGCCCGGCAGGTTTCGAATGAGTAGGTCATGTATTTAGATAAATATCTTCGAAAGTTTTTCATCATCCAAGCATGATAAAAATATTGACAAAAACTTTATACTTTACACTTTCCTCTGTGCCCACTGCCAAATAATATTGTGAGTTTTTAAATTATCTAAATTAGATGAAACATAAAACTTGTCACCTTACTCAGTCACACCGGAGTCGGAGCGCTGAGCACCCACTTACTCATTCATGAAAGACTATTCACATGGTAAAAGCATGATAATCACTTTCACGCTTTCAGTTTCGATTGGTTTCTCTTTTGTTGTGGGAACACCCACCATAAACAGGATAAAAATCTGTCAGACACAGTTTAGGCTATTTGGAGGTAAAACTTGTTGCGAGATGGCATGCGGATTTTATGCGCTTTGGATGATTCAGGACAGCGAATCAATTCATGATTCAGGACAGCGATTCAATTTCAGGACAGCTCTTAAATTCTTAAGTTTAATTCAATCTTAAGAACTGAGACAGTAATGATGAGTGGTGGCTTTAAAAAAAATTTTTTTTTACTTCAACCCGATCCAGCCAAAGATCAACTGGAGTAAGTGTAAATATTTCTTCTATTTCTTCTGACCATATCGGTCGATATGCGTGTGCTGTAGTGCATACAAAGGAAAAACGACTGAGCAATTTTTCCAGAGTTAAAAGTATTTTCCTCAAAAATAGTTAATTTTACTCCATTTTGAGTTTCGAGAGTAAAATTTGGAGTTAGAGTTAAATTACAGAGTAATTGTGTAACAGAGTTGGTTATGGCTCTGAACTGAGTAAAATAGTACAAGAGTTAAATTAGTAAAAGAGTTAAACACACTAAATAGACTCAAATACCAAAATAAAGTCAAATAACAGATAAATGCAGATGTTGTTAAAAGCAGTTTTAGAACTGTATCAGAATGTGTGAAAAAACATTGCCTTACCCATTGTGACTTGACCTGATGGGATTAAGAGTTGGCAGTGGGAAGGGTTTTCACTCTTCTCATTAAATAGAATGGAAATTTTACCCTTCTCATTGAATACCCTTCCCACTCCCAGCCCTTTATCCCAAAACAATAGGACATATGTTTTTTGATGGCCAGTCAGTTGTGCAAATCAATGGAGCAGATTTAAGTTTTTGTGCTTGACACATTCCTAAGACTGAACAGAATCACCTCAAGTGATCAAAAAAGTTTGTCACAATGGCTAAGGTCATGTTTCTTCACACATTCCAAAACAGTTCTAAAACTGCTTTTCAAACATTAAAACATCTTCATTTAGCTGTTATTTTTTAAAAGTACAATCATGACATTACATACTACATAGATATTATTGGAGCTGAACTTGTGCTGAATACAAAAAAGTCACTTGACTTTGAAAATACTGCTTAGATTTGTTGAAACTGACAACAAAATCAGAGCAAGCCAAAATCATTAGAGTGCCAGAAAATACCCTCAGATCCCAGAGGGTTAAACAATATCTTGTTATTGAACTTCAAACATGTATTCAGGATATTTCATGTCAATGACATTAAATATGAACTAATTTACATAATTTTAGAAGTGATATTCAGTTTTCTTCATTTAGAGTGGCCATTTGACCTAACCAAAAACAAATGGAACTGATTCATCCTTTTGTTCTTTACTGTTATGAGTAGTCATAGGGCCCAGCTATTCTGTCAATGTGGGTCATGTTGGAGTGGCACTGAGAAGCTGCCAGGTGGTTTTATAAAGCTGAATGTTCTCAACTGACTGCAGGTGGCCAGACTGAGCTGGCACACAGACCTTGGCTCCAGGAGTGCTTGGATCTAGTGTGGTCTATTCAAATAATGCCATCTAAGAGCTAGTAAGAATACTCATTGATACGGAACTCACAAGGTCACACTGCATAATAAGAAAGAAAGAAATATAGGTCATATTCATAAGAACAGGAAGCTAGAACAAGACTGTTTATGCAACATATCCACAAAGATGGACAATGACAGACTACAGTGAAATAACTACCTTCTAAGTACAACTATGTTCTAAACATAAATGGTCATATGTAGTATACCATGGCCCATGTAGTATGACACCTGCGCCTTGTCAAAAGGTTTGTAAAGCCTGATTCTAGTACAGTATGATCATAGCTAGTAGATAATCCACTGTGCTCCTAATATGTTTTAAATTGGACATCATATCCCATGAGTCTTTCCTAAGAAATAGCTTGCAAGTGTTTCAATATTGTCTGCTTGGAATGCTTGTCAACTCGCTTTTGCCATTACCTCTTGGCATAATGTGTGCCATTATCTTAAGAGCCTCTTAAATCTTTATCACAGCTCAAATGAAGTTTGTTAAATGAGCCCTTGATGGGCCAGTGGATCAAATCCACACAACTCTATACTTAAGGAGAGATTGCTTAAGAGACATTTCAATCAGATGCAATTTCCCCTGCACAACAACAACAAAAATAATCTGTTTATACTGTGTACAAATTAAATTAGTTTCACATGCATGATTTTTGTTACTCTGTGAGTTGGTTATTAAGCTGATATACATGTAGTTCTAAGAGACTTGTGCAAATAGCTGACAAACCTACTGCCAGGGACAAGAGTTTTTCTATTAAAAAAATAAACCTTTTCTTTCCTTGTACTGCAAATGACTACTCAAAGTATTCAGGGGCAGGACAACAAAGCAGTGAGAAATGCAGCATATGCTGGAATGGGTCGCTATTTTTGTGGCAACCTGAGTAAAGCTTTCACATGGTCAAATTTTAACATTTGATACAATTTAAAGCTCGGAAAATGCCAGGCTTTCCTGAAATATCTTTCTCTTCTGCATGTATTAGTGTTGTAGTACTTGAGACCGGTCTCAGGACCACTTTTTGAAAGTCTCAGTCTTGTCCCGGTCTCGGATATAGAGGACTCTGGATTTTATTTCAAGACTGATCAAGACCAGAACAGTGGGGATTTCACTAAATTGCCTCTGCATTGTCTGATTTATTTAGTAACATCATTACTGTGATTGAATGTAAAATTTCCTGCTTCAAATGTGACCAATAACAGGACTCACTGCTAATTTGAAAATTTTCTTCCTGTTAACGGCTGTCACCCCTTCCTATCCCCTTCACACACACTGATCTGGTCCCAGTCTTGATTCGGTCTTGCCCTGCCTTGGTCTTGACCTTGACTTGATCTCAACCCCTCGAAGTCTTCGTCTTGTCTTGGTCTTGATACGCTCAGTTCTTGGTCATGACTTGGTCTCAGTCTCAGTTTAGGTGGTCTTGACTACAACACTTGTGTGTATCTTGGCTGGAAGTAAAATTATAAAGTCTTCAAGACAGAAAACTGCATTTAAAGATTTAATTCTGACTGGGCACAGGAGTATCACAGACATTTTGACAGCAGGTATTTAATTACAAACTGAAATGATTAGGCTTACGTCCATTTCACTGCAGCACACTGCGATCCAACAACTTGATAAAGCCTGATATTCGTTGTCTGAGGAGGACTGGTTTTACCACTGCGTTTATTAAACTGGCTACTTACCCAGTGTAATTTTTGCAGGAAGGTGGCCAAGGCAAGACAAATATTTCCATATCATTTTGCTGAAATTTACTAAGGGTTTCTTAAAGTCAATTTGACAGAGTGTGGTATAAACCAATTTTGTCCAAAACTTGATTTTTCATCTTGAGTGTTTCCCAGAATTCAGCCACAACTGCAGACCGCCAACCATTTATCAAAAGGCTTTAATGGTGGACCACATACCTGCACAGGTTCAGAATTAACTGATTTGACTATTATGCTATTTTACTACTATGCCCTTTTAAGAAAAGGGGAAAACACTCTAGTCTGTACTAAATTAAGATTGAAAACGTCATGCCACTGTGCATCCATACCGATTAATGGTGGCTCCTCCATGTTGATGCCTTGAGTGCGCAGGTGTTTCTTGATGCAGGCAAGCCGCTGCACGTTTGGGCCCCAGCGTCGGCCCAACTTGTGCACATGCTGTACATGTGAGACAAAACGCATCTCTTCTTTCAGCTTGCATTCTGGCCGCCACCCAGCTGGTGGAACCACCCGAAAGAGACCAAAGGGCTCGGCTTGCTCACGTACCAGCTCCACATACACCAAAGGGTCGTGGAATTCACGTGGGCTTGGATGGAACACAGGAACCTCTGTCATCTCCAGTACGCTGCCACACTTGCCTCGCTCCTTGTCCTGAGCAACTTTGGGCTCTGCTGGTTTAGGAGATTTGGCTATGTTAAGTGAGTCACCAGGGTCAGTAGGATTGTTTGTTTTGATAGGCTCACTGGGTCTCAGAGGCTTGGCTGGTTTGGCAATCGTGGCTGGTTTCAGGATATCCCTGTGGTGATGATGAGCTGAGGTAGCGGAGCTGCTCTTGCCCCGAGATGTGGCTTTACACTGCGTCCGTTTGACAAGCGGTAACTTCCCAGCAGAGGCTCTTTTGGGTCTCTGGGATCCCGTCATTCGCAGTTCCATTGTTCCTGTATGCAAGGTCTTTTGAGCCGCTCTCCTGCTCCGTGTATCCAGAGGAATGACCTGCACCTTGACCCTTTTGACTTCCACTTCAGTCCCTGCTTGGTTCGATTTAACCACCGCCATCTCCAGCTGCCTCTTCGATTGTCGCAGTCCACTGCGTCTGACTGTGGATGACGGTGGCAACTGTTTTTGTGTCCTGCTGCGACCAGTTTGGGCTTTTCCTGAGTTATTGTGCTGAAGGTGTGTGTTGGTGTGTTGTGAACTCAAGTGCCGTCTTGGGGCACTTAGCTCAAGCTTCGCCTCTTTCAACAGTCTGGCTTTGGTGTAGGTCACGTGGCCCTTGGGGTATTTCACAGATTTGGTCAGGGGAAGTGGTGGCAAATCTTCCTTCCGTGCCTTCCGACTGTTAGCTGAAGCGGCTCGCTGGGGTCGAGTCACTTTATGGGGCTGGTGAGGAAACAAGACAGTGCAAGTGTGCTGATTGTGTCATTTGTAAAATAGTAAAATTAACAGTGTTAAGTTAATTTTGGGTCTGTCACGAAAATGTGTTATTAATACTTACCCACAGGCTGAAAAGCAAAGAAAGTTGGTTATTTGGAAAATACTTCAGTTTCAGTCAGAGAAAAGCCACATTTCCCCACTAGAGGGCTTACTAAAGGCCTTGCTGCCCCTCTTTTGGGAGTGTGTGCACATCTACTGTGATTGTTCAGCCTGCAAATGTGCGAGTGGTGGGGGGACGGGAAGAGATTATGTCACCCAAACCTTGCCGTCTACTAGCACACTCATTACCCACACAACATGTCAAAGTAGTTTATGACACACAACAGCGAACACTGTGCTTTTGTCTAGCTTTTATCTAGCATGACTAGCTCCAGTGCACTAAATGTGTGTAAGGGGAGGGGGAGGGGGATTCGGCAGCAATGTGATGACATCATGTGTTGCTATAGGCCTGCTGCAGGCTGTTACTGTGAAGAGTACAGTTTCCAGAACTACAAGTACTTATGTTTATACAGGAAATGGCTATGCAAAATGGCTTTTGTCCATTTTATGCAGGCAATCTACAGTATCAGTCAAAAGTTTGTACACCCGTACTCTACTCATTCATAGGTTTTTCTGTATTTTGACTCCTTTCTACAATACTGAAGGCATCAAAACTATGAAATAACATATGGAACATATATATGATGTGGTAAACAAAAGTGTTTACAAATGTTCCATATTTTAGTTTCTTCAAAGTAGCCAGCGTTTACCTTGATGATGCTTTGCACACTATTGCCAAAACCAGCTTCATGAGGTAGTCACCTGGAATGCTTTTCAGTGAACAGCTGTGCCTCATCAAAAGTTAATTAGTGCAATTTGTTGCTTTCTTAATGCATTTGAGATCAAACAGTACATAATAAATAATACAAATACAGTAAATAGCCCGATTCCACAACTATAGTAATCCATATTATGTCAAGAACCGCTCAACTAAGTAAAGAGAAACGACATCCATCATTACTTTAAGACATGAAGGTCTGTCCGTCCAGAAAATTGCAAGAACTTTTCAAGTACAGTTGCAAAAACCATCAAATGCTGACAGCCTGATGACTCTGGCTCTCATGAGGACTGTTCCAGGAAACGAAGACTAAGCCTTACCTTTGCTGCAGAGGACAAGTTCATTCGAGTTACCAGCCTCAGAAAACGCCAAATAACATCATCTTACATTAGAGCCTACATGAACGCTTCACAGAGTTCAAGTAGCAGGCACATCTCAACATCAAGTGTCCGGAGGAGACTTGTGTGAATCAGACCTTCACAGTCGAAATGCTGCAAAGAA
Organism: Notarius quadriscutis; assembly: GCA_026167865.1. Lineage (NCBI taxonomy): Eukaryota > Metazoa > Chordata > Actinopteri > Siluriformes > Ariidae > Notarius > Notarius quadriscutis. The sequence goes on along the minus strand of JANZLB010000024.1, from coordinate 10,904,115 downwards.
ATCACTACTGACGGAGGCCAATAAGAAGAAAAGAACCGCTTGGGACAAGAAACACAAGGAATGGACAGTAGACCAGTGGAAGTCTGTACTGTGATCTGATGAGTCGAAATTTGAGATTTTCTGCGTCTTTGTGAGACGCAGAAAATGGGAACAGAGGGTACCTTTATGTGTGGTTCCCACCGTGAAGCATGAAGAAGGAGGTGTGATTTGCTGATGATGCTGTTGGTGATTTATTCAAAACTGAAGGCACACTTATGCTACCACAGCATTCTACAGTGACATGTCATCCCATCTGTTTTACGCTTAATGGGACCATCATTTGTTTTTCAACAGAACAATGTTGAAAACACACCTCCAGGCTGTGTAAGGGCTACTGAACCAAGAAAGAGAGTGAAGGAGTGCTGCATCAGAAGACCTGGCCAACAATCACCCAGCCTAAACGCAATTGAGATGGTTTTGGAAGAGTTGGACCACAGAGTGAAAGAAAAGCAGCCAATAAGTGCTCAACATATCTGGGAACTCCGTCAAGACTGCTGCAAAACCATTCCAGGTGACTACCACATGAAGCTGGTTGAGAGAATTTTTTTTCTCATAAAGTAATATCTCCTTCAGTCTAACACCTGGTCAACACATCTATACACTACGTACACTCACCGGCCACTTTATTAGGAACACTCACCCACCTGCTGTTTTATGCAGTTATGTAATCAGCTGATTCCTTGAGAGCAGCACAATGCAGATACAAATCAAGAGCTTCAGTTAATGTTCACTTCAAACATCAGAATGGAAAAAAGTATTGAGATCTCGAAGTGTGACTTTCACTGTGGCATGGGTGTTGGTTTGAGCCAGATGGACTGGTTTGAGTATTTCAGAAACTGCTGATTTCCTGGGGTTTTCACACACAACAGTCTCTAGAGTTTACACAGAATGGTGCAAAAAAACAAAAAACATTGAGTGAGTGAGTGAGTGAGTGAGTGAGTGAGTGAGTGACAGTTCTGTGGGTAGAAACAAGCACCTTGTTGATAAGAGAGGTCAAAGGAAAATGGTCAGATTTGCAGGTCAAGCTGCCCGGAAGGATATCAAGTCAAAATCCCTTCCATGCCAGGATCTGGTCTTCTCAGGCAGTCTTCTATCCCAGTACTAACCAGCCCTTTTGAAGCTCATGGGTGCGGTGCCGATCTCCATTTCCATAGCCCTCGGCCTCTCGCCTATACAGCTAGGGTTACAGTGGGGGGCTAGTACTCTGGTAACCGTAAGAGTTTGACTTCCCTACTTGCATCTGTATTGCAGCGTGCCTTGTCAGATGGCAGTAGGTATCATTTTTATGATGGTCTTTGGTACGACCCGACCACCCAGTCGAGAGACGGACACGCTAACCACTAGGCCAACTTGCGGTTCCAGGAAGGATATACCGGTAATCACTCTTTACAACCATGGTGATCAGAAAAGCATCTCGGCATGCAACCACAGAAGAACACGTTGGGTTCCACTCCTGCAGCCAAGAACAGGAATCTTAGAATCAAGAACAAATTCCTATTAATGTGGCTGACGACTGTATGAAGTAACTACTAATGCAATGAGATCTGATTCACCCCCATTGCCATGCAGTGAGATTTGATTCAATTCAATGCAATATGATGCAATGCAACTGAATATAGTCGCTCTTCGTCCTCTGTAATAATCCTCGACGACACACCTCCAACTTGCGTGAGACTTGACGAGAATTGGCCAGTGACAGTAATGGAGATCAGAGAGTGTTCCTGAGAAACAGTTTATAGAGGAGGAAGGAATAGAAATGTCAGCCCTGCGATGATCTGGTGACTTGTCCATGGTGTACCCCACCTCTCACCCATAGTCAGCTGGGATAGGCTCGAACTTGCCCGTGACCCTGCACAGGATGAGCGGTTACAGATAATGGATGGATGGAAGGAATAGAAATATCAAATTATTGGTCACATTTCTAAATGAGACAGTTAATGACGGTGTACCTCACTCCGGCCCCGTCCAGTCCAGAAGGAACAAGCTAAAGTGGGCCACCTTGCGCAATAAATGTTGCAAGTTGTATACACTATATACAAGCTATATACAGAAGCTATATACACCCTAGGAACACCTACCTGTTTGCCAGAAAGAATCCAAAATCGTGAGGAATTGACCAAGAAGGTGCAATTTTTGTTGAACTGCTTATTAAGGCTTAATTAGTCCATAACTTCATTAATAATTGCAATTGAGCAAATCTGGGTAGAAGTTATATGCACCCTAGGTACCCCTATCCATATGCCAGAAAGAATCAAAATCGGTGAAGAATTGAGGGAGAAGAAGCAATTTGTGTGGAAACTGCTCGTTAGGGCTTAATTGCTCCATATCTTCATTATTCAAATTTGAGCAGAAGCTATATGAAGCCCAGGCAGACCTACCTTCCTGCCAAAAAGAATAAAAATCGGTGAAGAATTGAGAGAGAAGCGATTTTCATGAAATGTGGACGACGCTGGAAGGACACCAGACAACACGTGATGGCATAAACTGTCAGTCGGATGAGCTAATAATAAAGGTAGACAACTTCTCCTCATAATCAGACATTAATAAATCAGATTTAACCGATGCAAAGATGTTAGAAATTATGCATCCTTAGTTCATCCCAAATTGTATCCAGTGCTCACGTTTTAATCGGAGCAATCACATCCTGAACATTTATGCCAGTGCATGGAACCTTTCCATCCCGACTACTTCATATCAAATGTATTTATTTGTGTAGTAGACTGGTCAGGAAGTCTGTGTCTACGTATTGATACTTCTTGCTCCAATGAGCTATTTACAGCTTGTTTAATTCCCTTTTTGTACAAAATAGTGAATCAAAACGTGTTGGTATTAATTGTTGGTAATTACAGTATCTTATTCATTAACAGGCTAAAGATTGATATAAATAGGCAAGAGAATGATGCAGTAACTTTTTTAATACTCTTAGAAGATCACAGCTACTGAACAATAAGATAAGGACATATTTTTAGACACCACAACAATTTCTTAACCTGGCTAATTAGCTGGTTTAAATGTACAGTACAGCCATTCTCTGGGAACTGTGTGCAGAGTTGGTCCCAGGTTTACTTGGTCCACTTCCAGGTCTTAAGATTGCTTGGATGGGTTGGGGATATCCCAACCGTCCTGAAGCTCCATTATGTCAGGCGTATTGGTTGGCATAATTAGACTGGGGGCGGCATGGTGGTGTAGTGGTTAACACTGTTGCCTCACAGCAAGAAGGTTCTGGGTTCGAGCCCAGTGGCCGACGGGGGCCTTTCTGTGTGGAGTTTGCAT
>JANZLB010000024.1:10432679-10442809 GCA_026167865.1 Notarius quadriscutis | reverse complement strand
ATATTACAACTGCATGGCTCCGTAGTAAAAGAGTCCGGGTGCTAAACTGGCCTGCTGCAGTCCAGACCTGTCTCCCAGTTAAAAAATTTGGTGCATTATGAAGTGCAAAATACAACAAAGGAGACCCCGAACTGCTGAGCAGCTGAAATTGTATATCAGAAAAGAACAGGACAACATTTCTCTTTCAGATCTACAGCAATTGGTCTCCTCAGTTCCCAAACGTTTATAGAGTGTTGTTAAAAGTAGAGGTGATGCAACACAGTAGCAAACATGCCCCTGTCCCAATTTTTCTGAAATGTATTGCTGACATCAAATTCAAAATGAGCATATATTTTTCAAAAAACAATAAAATTGCTCAGTTTCAACACTTATGTTGTCTTTGTACTATTTTCAATGAACTATAGGGTTTTCATGATTAGCAAATTATCACATTGTTTTTATTTACAGTTTACACAGCGTCCCAACATTTTTGGAATTGGGGTTGTACATGTCTGGAAGACTAAAGTGTCTGACTCTTTTTAAAGTTCTGTGCAAGTGATAAAAGGGGTTGTGGGTTCTACTGGGTCCTTCCGACTGGATTCTTCTGTAATGAAAGCATCGACTGAAATAAAGAAATACTATGATTGTAAACATAAGCTTGCCAGAGTATACAGCACAATGGCTGATCTAACTGCTCCATAGCCTATGGCTGGTGATGTACAGCAAGCATTTCCATCATGTAATGCTATGATAATATGGATTTAAAGATGTGTTACTCATCAACCTTACTACTATTAACTGTCATTTTCCCTAATAGAGTAACAAGATGAATTGTATCAACCTTTATGAATCACTTTATAGAAGAGAAAGCAACAAGGAGTTAACATTGGCTAAGATTTTTTATGACGGACTGAAATTAGTTTACATAGTTGCTAAAAAACACACAAGTGCCCTGATGGTGCATAGAAACAACCTGAGAGATTAGACTATAATAAACAATTAATTGCAGTCTCATGTTTAATACAGCATGTAGCTCTTTTACACAATTATTGTACATAATGCTGCTGTTTAGAAACTTGTTAATGATGTTTGATTTATTTGGATATGAACCAGCATGGTCATTTTAATCCTGTAACACTGATCAATTTAAATAAAAGTACCCTATTCAAGTGTGTGATAATTTATTAATTGATTATGCAAATAAGATTAGGATAAATAGATTTAAAAAAAAAAAAACAACTATACTTGTCTTCCTTTTGAGAACACTTACTACTTTTATGCCTAGTTTTTGGTTCCATTTCTGTTATTGGAATATTTGATCCCACCAGATGGCGCCAAAATGGACATGACAGCAATAGAAGAACATGGTTTATTTTCAGCAGCTGGGAACAAGATGCATTATGACTTGCTCTTCAAGAGAGCATCAGTGTTTGCATAACTGAACACAAGTGTGATATTGCATTTTAAAATAATTATTAAAAAAAAAAAAAAAAAAAGAGAAACTGTATGCCACAGAATGAAATAAATAAGCAACTCTTTGGTATCAAATTCATACCATGCAGGTGGTAGTTTAAAAAAAAAAAAAAAAAGGCTACAAATATTAAATGCATAGCTCACTAACATTTCTCCTGTTGATGACAAAAGGCAACATGTGAATGTTAAGAAACAGTCCAATGTGCATTGACTACATTTGAGCAACAATCAGTGAATGACATTGTAAATTACACAATAGTGTTATAACGGATCATACTATAATCAAGTGTTTACTTATCTTGCATTTGCTGCAGTAAATACATTTAAAATAAACCATTAAATGTATAAAAGTGGAAAAAGAATTCCATTAAAAAAAACAAAAAAAACCCAAAACCCCAACCACACATATTGCACACCATAATAACGGACATTCCATTTCCTCACTTTCTTTTGAAAAACTCCAGCATGCTTTTTCAAATGCAAATATAAAGTCCAACAGAAGTTCATCCATTGTCATACCATATTAAAGAAAACCAAATTATAAAGAATTATTGCAGCATGAGGGCAAATTGTAATGCAAATCGCTTGCACCAAGCAAAGCATATTTATTCCAAAGATAGTCGTGCCCAACAAAATACATGATCTATAAATGGAGCTCCTTGACACTGATTTTCTCTTCTTCTTTCCGTTTTTCACTTTCATAATCTTTTCAAAACTTCCAAACTCCTCACTCTGACTTCCAGAGACATGCTTTTCCTCCCACTCATACCATCTGGGAATCGAATGCACTTGACTTTATATACACTATGTACAAATCATCAAAAGCAAGAAAAGTTCCTTTAGAACTTAAAAAGGTTGATGAAACCTTGTGGAGAAATGGAAATGCTGCAGTTCTCTGGATTGTTGGCTGTGCAGGGATGGTTTGTGTCCTGTAGAGGTCAAGAACAGAAAGGAAGGTTTCAGGACTTGGCGTGAAGGGTTTATGCATTAGAACAAAAGCCAGCTGTGACCGTTAGCAAAATTCATACAGACATTGAGTATTAGTAAAGCATTTTAGGTGCTGACTCTGAACTGAACCTATGAGATGCTGTATACACACACATTTCAACCTCACCTTCCAGAACAGGATGTGGCAATGTGTGCAAAACTGCAGGGTGTCGCTGTACTGCTCCTTATGAGGATAGCACCGGCACAGCTTAAAGTACATCTTTTTCCATTCGAGGTGTCCCTTATCGGATACCATAAGTCGCTTGCGAATCTGTAACAAAAACAACCGTGAGCTACTGCTCACTTACATATACCCCTGCTCTTGCTTATATCAGAATGCAAGCAATCAAAGGAATTGGACACTTATGAATGTTAACAAATAACCCTGAAACAAGCAAGTAAAGGAGCAGTGTTCTCCCCAGGGATTTCAAATAGCATCCTGGTAAACTCATTTTGAAATAGAATTTTGCTTCTTGAAATATAGGTTTTGTAAATACATTGTTGGTAAACAGGAAGTCAATGAGCGACAGACCTGAAAACGGTATACATGGTATAGAACCCCAAGCTGAAGCTTGGTACCAAATATCAAGCAGTTGTAATTTGTAGTTGCTGAGAAAAAAAATATTACGAAAATGTAAATCCATGCTACGTTTTGTAAATACATTGTTGGTAAACAGGAAGTTGGTGTGACAGACCTGAAAACGGTCTACACTGTATAGAACCCCAAGCTGAAGTTTGGTACCAAGTGGCTAGGATTTGTGGTTGCTGAGAAAAAGGGTGTTGTTTCAGACGGATGGACAGAAGTAAACCAGTCCCCCCCCGGAGCACGGGCATAAAGTCATAAACCTAATATAATGCTAATTGATCTTGATTTTGGTTTTTGACAGTTTATTTACTATACCAAAACAATATATGGTCACACCTACTTTAACAAAAACACCAAACACATCCAGAAGTAGGACTTAGAATACAATTAAACTGATGATATTTAGCACTAAAATGTTGTACCTGTCGGTCTGTGAAGTGGTACTGGCAGAGGTTCTTCCACAGCAGCCTGTCCTCAGTCAGTACACCAAGGTCAGGACACACTTGCCCGAGACTAACCAGGTCTCGTCCATCTGAGAGCCGCTGCATGATGTTCAGCTGGAGACTGACAGGCAAGTCCAGGAGCGTCATCCCAGTGCTTGTGGGCTTTGGAAACAAAGAGAACACACGTCAATCTCATCATTGATGCAGTCACAGCTTCACAAGCACAAGCTTTAAGAATCTGGCTTCATTAGCAGTAAAAGACCGTGCTATGTACAGACAGGGAGCAACATTTAAGTTGTAACCAAACAAAGAACATCCTGTGTGCCATGTTTAATGTTTTACACAAAATGCTCATTAATCTCGTTTTACACCGTATTTGCACTGTCGTATTATAATCATAACACGAAGTACACTTCATAGGCTTCTTTTTGGGTATCTGGAGCCTACCAACCCACAAACTCTGAAATAAAACACCCAGTCAGTTTCTTTTGCACTGCCCATGCTTCAGAAAACATGAGCTTCAACAAGCCGTTCAGATTCAGTTCCGCTTCTGATGTCACAAGCAGAGCTCATTAGAATTTTCCCGCCCCCTCATTTGAGGATCTCCACTCATGGCTTGAGAACTGCTTTTGTGAATTAATATTCATGAGGAAAGTGCTACTTGATTGACTGGTGGGGAAAGGTAGGCGTGGTGATCAGTGGCTCATTATCATTTAAAGGAACAGGCACACGAATCAGCCGTTTTGAACAAGGGAGCTATGGTGCGTTATCCTTGTGGTATTTTGACTAAAGCATGTCAGGAGACATTTCATTCAGGTCTCAGGGAACTGTTTTAATGTCTGGAAAAAAAAGGGTATAATATGGGCCACCTTTACATTAAGCCTGCCTACCTGCTAGACTCCAAATATAGGAGTATCTACTGTAAAACTGAACACAAAGCTGATCCAAGAATGAAGTCTAGATTCTGTCCAGAAAGAGTTTTAATGTGCACTTTTGGTGATGTAGAAAGGAATTATTAGTCTTATCCAGCAAAGGAGGCATATTTAGGGGCCAAAGCAGATGATAAATGACCAATAATAAGACTTTTATGGGCCAATTTAAATGCCAGACTGGCTCAGTAATGAAGGTCCACAGACATTTCTGGCCAGTTGTTGCTCTCGGGTTTTGTTATCTTACAGAAATCCAGCTCAGTTGAAAGGATGTTTAATTATTCATTCCGATAATGTTTTAGAAGAGATGTTTAGCCACTGTGAGGAAACATGCTCCGATTATCAATCGGACCCTAGACACTATACTCACCCTGTTTATCTGAATGTTGTCCAGTTGCTGCTGCCACTGCAAGATGTTTTCCATGCGGTGCACCCAGATATTAATGTTTCCCACCAGCACAGACTTGCCCATGTCTTGCACCAAACTGCAAAGTGACACATACAGCGTCTGCAGCAGCTCTTTGATGGGCCTCACATTCTGTTGATCTTCCAGCACTAAAACAAAGCAGGAAGATTTCAGAGGATTACAACTGTTTACGTGGATGGCGACAGAGACACAGGGCTACGATCGAGACACTGCTTGGGTAGAAGATTAAAAAGTAAGCAGCTTTAAAGGGAAAAGCAATTTTAAAGAGGCAGTAGTCCTGTTTCACCTTCATTTCCTTCAATATATATTCTAGTTTCTTTGTTAGTGCTAGGTTAAATAAACAAGTCCATGCAAAAAGGCTAGTCTTCCTATTACTTGGGCCTGATCAAGTTAGTATACTTAACATGCGCTTTTGTTTAACTGATGGACCACTTGGTTTACAATACTCGTGAGGTCCCTGTTTGTTCTCAAAACCTTGTCATGCTTTCCACTGCAGGAAATTATGAGATTTCCTACAGCGATGCTACTGATTGAGGCCAAATGCTGTTGTAAACAGATCACTGCCAACAGTGTGAATATAAATTAGCCGAGCTATACATTCAGCAACTTTACTAGGAACACCCCTACATCCGCATTGCTGTTTTATGCAGTTCTCCAATCAGTTGATCCCTTGACAGCAGCACAACGCATACAACTGAAGCACTTCGGTTAACGTTCACTTCATTCATCAGAATGGGAAAAATTGTGATCTCAAAGTGTGACTCTTTCACTATGGCAAGGGTGTTGGTTTGAGCCAGATGGACTGGTTTGAATATTTCAGAAACTGCTGATCTCCCAGGGTTTTCACGCACAACAGAATGGTGCGAAAAACAAAAATCAAGTGAGTGAGTAACAGTTCTGTGGGTGGAAACAAATGCCTTGCTGATAAGGGATCAGAGGAAAATGGCCAGATTGGTTCGAGCTGCCAGGAAGGAACTCATAGCAACTCAGATAATCACTCTTTACAACCGTGGTGAGCAGAAAAGCATCTTAGCATGCAACAGCAGAAGACCACATTGGGTTCCACTCCTGCAGCCAAGAACAGGAATCTTAATCAAAAACAAGTTCCTATTAAAGTGGCTGGTGAATGTAAATATGGCAGGGGTGGGGGGAATAAATAAAATGTGTATTCTGAGCCAGTTTGTCAGTGTGTGTGTGTGTGCATCCTCACCTTTCTGCACTACTCTTTCCAGAATGTTCATGTAGTTCTTCTGCGCCACTCCACTCAGAGATGGTAGCTGTGACTTGGCAATCAGCTCAAGCAGCTAAAAGGCATAAATTTCAGCAGTCAAGACTTGGAGACATTTTGTTCCAACTTCACATACACAACATTATGCTTCTCTCTCCATCCAAGCTTAAGCAACACCCTAATCTGAGAAGCAGCCAAGCATCGCTCTGCACCTCATACCCTGGTTTATGTCTCAGTGCTGTTGTGCTCGAGAAAACATTCAAGGGTTATAAAAGGTCACCAGCAAGAGTGCATAAAAAAAAAAAAAAAATTAAAGCCCTCGATTATTTTAGGCTGACAAAGACGCATACACGTGGTGTGCGTGGGTTCAAACTGGAGGACAATATGCTTGATGGCATTTTCAGTACGCAGTATTCAGTTGAGAGGGCAGTGACTTGTTTCCACAAAATCTAAATGCCAGAGCTGAGTAGGTTGGTATGCTGGCTATCCAAGAACTGCAGTGCCACGGAGCAACACTGACCCCCTGCCTGACCTGACATCATGTGAGCGTCACTAACGCCACCAAGTCCCCCATGATAACCCTTTCAAGTGTGTTCACATGGTAGCCATCGGGATGTAACATTTCTACCCTCTCAAACTGGGACACAGAGCCCAGTCTCCATCTCCATTTCCTAACCTGCTCTTCCACTGTCTGAGCCAGCAGAGCAAACCAGATTTACTATATGGCACTTCGTACACAATAGCTTAGCAATTATTATTATTACTATTATTATTCGCTTGTTCGGCAGGTTTAACGCAATCTAAATGAGTCACAGACCACTTTAAGTGTTGAGCCACTGCCATCGAGCTTGAATACAAAAATGTGCCCCGACGAGCACCACAGGATTCTCAGGTGAATGCTGTTAAAGGGTTATGAAAGGTCATTGTGCGTCATGTTATTGTTTGCTCTCGTCTCATGGGACCCCCCCACATCATTACTACCGAAACTCAAATCATTAACCAAGCTCAACAAGACACTAACAGACTTGTCTACCTTCACCTCACAAACACGTAACGAGACAAACCTGAACACAGCACACTGTCAAGCTAGAAAACAGATCTGAGAAGTGTTTTCTACTTCAATGCACTATTGTTACGATTAGGGTTTTGTATGCAACAGATAAAAGATGTGCGAAGTATTTCTCTATTAATTTGACATTACGAATAATATTGGATTATGCAAACCCTACTCCTAATATTTAACAATAGGCAAGTGATAACCAAGTGATTTTTTTTTTTTTTAAAACATTGTTTCACACAACAAACAAGTTGAAAAATATTATGAAGGTGCACTAATGGAGACTTAAGAACAGGGCTGACTTTCAACTCAGCTTTCACGTGGCCATTGTTTCGAAGCACATCTGAGCACTGACTGCCTCACACTGGTCTTCACTGGTGTGAGGCGGTCCACACCAGTCTTCAGTACGTCTTGCATAGGTAATGTTTGAGTGTGGCCCATAAACAATGGCAATATGACATGCTCGGACTCGATACACACTCAAGTACACATCACCATGACAGAACTTTTTCCAGAAGAATACTAGTCTGGAGTATAGTGATAAGGGTAAAAACAGAGCCAAACACACACACAGGCTTAACCCCCATCCTCTCCTAGAGCTCATGTGTCTAAGTGCTAAATTAAAAGGATACTATTCCAAGTAATGGTTTCATTCGGTCACTGAACAACTGAAGTGTTTCTAGAAAAAGAAAGCTTACCCTCACAACATAATTAAATCGTCTGGTGTCCTTGATGGCGCTGCAGAAGTCCAGGCGATTAAAAGCTTCTCCCAAAGTACAGTAGCCATGACGCTGGATTTAAAACAAAAAAAAAAATCCACAACGTTAATCATAGGCTTTTAATTGTATTTGGCAGTTAAAAAAAAAACCCCACTAATTTAAATTTCTCTTCTATTTATTTATTTGGAGGCTGTGTCTCTAGAGCCTACCAACCCACAAACTCTGAAATAAGACACCCAGTCAGTTTCCTTGGAGCTGCCCATTTCAGAAAACATGTGCTTCAACAAGCTGTTAAGATTTGGCACCACTTTCTATGTCACATTGGAGATCATTAGAATTATACCCCCCCCATTTCAGTACCTCCACTCTGAGAACTGCTCATTCTTCACTACAGCAGATCATCCTTCCAATTCACAATCTGCATACTTGATTTGGTACAGGTTTTTACACCAGATGCCCTTCCTGACCCAACCCTCCCCAATCTATCCGGGCTTGGGACCAGCACCAAATATGCTTGTGCAACCCCAGTAGCTGGGTATTTTGACCCAAACCATGGGAAGAAGCCAGAAGAAACCCATACAGGTATGCGGAGAGCATGCAACATCCGTCGGCCATGAGGTTCGAACCCAGAACCTTCTTGCTGTGAGGCGACAGTATTAACCACTGCACCACTATGCTGCCTCCATAGGGAGAACTGCATGAATGTATATTCATGAAGAAAGTGCTACCTGATTGGTTGGCGGAAGAAGGGGTGGGGTAAGCAGTGATTTAAAGGAGCAGGCACACAAATCAGCTGTTTTGAACAGGACTGTTTAGACAGGGTAAGAAGGGAGCTGTGGTGCTTTATCCTTGCAGTATTTCAATCAAAGCATGTCAGTAAGACCTCAGGGAACTGCGTCAACATGTGGAAAAGGAATTTTTATATAAGTCACCTTTAAAGGAAAAAAACCCCTGTTTGTTCTATTACCTCTTTAGTGCTCCCTTTGTGCACATAAATCCACTTTTCTTTGTAGAAATCTAGGAAGAAGAAGAAAAAAAAAATCATGGCATTTAGTCTCCACAGCAACCTACAAAATGAACTGAGACTATACTATTCTAGGGTGCTGTTGTCACTTACAGGGAACCTTAGTGTTGTTATTCAGCAAATCCTTCTTTCGCTTCTTTGAGGCCATGTCATAGTTAATAGAGAGGAGCAAGTTTTCCTTGTTGTAGTCATCTTGATTGCTTTCATGGCTAGAAAGCATGACAGATAAAATCAGAATGATTCAGATCAGCAATCTGGATCAAATACATCAGCCTGTTATAACAATGTGTGCATATTTAAAGAAAGATATTGTACGCAAACTATGTACGAGAGGAATGGTGTTGGGTATTGTAAAAGGCAAAAACAAGAAAAGTCATCTCGGATACTATTATAACAGTCCTATAGATTTAAAAATATATATTTTTGATTGAGTCACAGTTATGGAAACAGTAATCAGGCCAAGCAGATGATTACTGATGTGTGTGTATTAATAGCAGAATGATTAACAGAGGGCCAAAAACAAATGCACAGCTGTGACATCAATCAGAATCAAAATCAGAATTTAGTTTATTGCGTCTAAGGTCATATCAATGAAACCAGGCTGGAACTGATGCCTATTGGGTTTTTTTCCCCCCCTCTGTCTTGTCCATCTATGAGGCATGATCAGGGATATAAACAAAGTGCGTCAGTGGAAATGATCCCAGTCTGGGACACTGAGTTTTCATCTTTTAAGCTTGCTAGAACAATAGTTAGATCCCTAGCCATGAAAACAGGGGACAATCAGGCAAATGGACACGAATGCCAGTAACAATACAGACCTCTTGGAAACATTGTTATTCGTCTCGTTTTCATCTTTCGTTGTTCTTTTCCATCCGTCCTCGGTTTTAACCCAGTTCTGTCCACATGAGCGCCAATCCTGTCCGAGAAACGGCATCTTTCACGCACAAACTGACAATAAAAAGTCTTCAAGCAGCAACACAAGCGATTAAACTCTTATAATCGTGTTACTTTATTGCAAAAAAACAACAATCGTGTCTGAAGCCTGAAAGTGCGCAGCTGCGTGTTTATATTGTCTGGCTGCGAATCCGGAAGTTACCTTGGCCCCGCCCCCATTTGGAACCAGTCCTTGAGCACGTGGCTTTGTTTATCATCATGTTCAATATTGCAAAACCTCCCTGGAAACTTTATCAGTGCTCAGGATCAGCTGTTGCTTCTTGCATCCATCTGTAATTTCATAAGTAAGGTCATGAAATGGTATTATAAACTTCATGACTTAAA
>JANZLB010000024.1:10186737-10198324 GCA_026167865.1 Notarius quadriscutis | reverse complement strand
CTGGCCAATCAGTCCCCAAAATCAGCGAGTGGGTGAGACGAGGGTTAACCGCCGCCTTTACACTATGCTTTTCCCCTCGAAATAGAATGTGGACAGACACTAAAGGGTAGTTGTAAACATCCCCGTGCACACACACAACACCTTCACCACTTGTGCTCGCTCCAATGCCTCACCTTGCACCAGGCTTTGGTCGACTGAGGTCTGGTTACAGCCGGAATCCACCAAAGCCTGGTACATATCCCCTTGGACACTTACCGGTATATGATATGCTCCAGCCCGATCTAGGGCGGTTTCTGATGCGTTGGGGACCCAGACCACTGCGCCCACCTCCATCGTGGAGCACTGATGTTGGAGATTTCCCAGCTCCCTGCAGCGCCAGCACACCAGCCCAGGCTCTCCCTCTGCAAAGATGTTATGGACATCACTCACCTGAGGGGGAGGAGACACAGACAAGGAAGGGGAAAACGGGAGGACACCACGGGTGCGCCAGGCCGGCTGGGGGGGGGGGGGAGCCGGCCCCCGCCTCCACGGTGGGAGAATGGGGGGAGGACGGGAAGCAGAGGGAGAGGGAGAGAGAGGAGACATGCCTTCCTGCTGTCGGAACTGTCGCCATGTGGTCCTCTGCCAGCTCAATAGCTTGGTCCAGCAATGCTGGGTGATGACACTGGACCCACTCCGCCATTCCTTCTGGAAGTCGCCCAACAAATTGCTCCAGTGTCACCAGGTCAATCACTCCCTCGGCATCGTGGTCGTCTGCCCTCAGCCACCGTCGGCAGGCATCCCGAAGTTGTTGCCCAAACGTGAATGGTTGGCCAACCTCCAAGCGCAGCGAGTAGAAGCACTGCTGTTGTTGCTCTGGGGAGTGGCCAACACGCTGGAGGATGGCTCGTCGGAGGTCCGCGTACGCGAGCCGGCTGTCGGTGGGTAGCTGCAGCACGGCCAGCTGCACCTCACCCATCAGCAGGGGGAGGGGGCCTGCTGTGTGGTGGTTGACCGGCCAACCCCACACCTCTGCTGCTTGCTCAAAGAGCGCAAGGAAGGCTTCTGGATCGTCGTGCGGACCCATCTTTGTTAGGGTGAGGTGGGGAGGGTCTGCTCCGGTGGCGGTTGTGGAACCCACCGACGCGAGCAGGTGCCGGAATGCCTGGCGGTCTTCCTGTTGGGCCAGCACCAAGGCTTTGAACCATTGTTCTTGCTCCTTTCGGAGGGCGACCAGTGCTTGGTGCTGGTTCTGCTAGGCTGTGGCGAGGGCATGGATCAGGTCCTTGAACGGAGAGAACTCCATGGGGCTGTTCCCTTCTGCACTCTCCTGGGTTTCGGCACCACTGTAGAGAGACCCTGATGTGGGTGGAGCACAGAAGCACGGCAGGCGGTTGTTTGCATCTTAATTATCATCTTTATTATTGCTTTTCAGCATGCAACTTGAACTCTCTCTCACGCACACACACACACACAGGCTACTATCAAGCCCTCGGCGCCGACCTCCCCTTCTCACTTTCCTTTTATAGGGCATGGTCACTGGAGGAGACGCACAAATACACGTTAATTGACAGCAGGTGTTGCAATACGACCACTCATCTTCCCTGACTCCGCCCTCCAGTCACAGACTGACGCTCGGCCACACCCCTGCTGCCACAGAGACATGAAGGGTGGGGAGGGCTCCACATCCCTTCACTCTGCACAAGGATTTCCGTTTGGGATTTCCCATTGAAGCAGTGGCAAGATGAAACCCTGAGGAACACTTCTGACCAAGCAAGAGTAATTGGTTGTCAAAACCTCCAGCCTAAAATTGCACTCTCCTACCCATACTTTTCAATTATTAGAAACAAGTTATATCAAGTGATGTAGGACACTCAAACAGGAGAGGAAACCACCCAGCTGTTGGTCCCGAAGAGCCGTAGGGAACTTTTATTCTCTGCAGCTCATCATAGTCCCATGGCAGGGCATTTAGGTCAGGATAAAAACACCAAACCAACTTGTGGCCCATTTCTACTGGCCCGGCGTTCACGGCAATGTTCACAAATGTTGCAGGATGTGTTGCAAATGTCACCTGGTGAATCTCTCAGCAACCCCAAAAGCACCATTGCACCCTTTACAATTGATCATGGTCCCCTTCAAAAGAACTGGTATGGATCTTGTCAGGCCATTAAATCGATCTGCATGAGGGTACACTGTGTTAGTCTTCGTGGATTATGCAATGTAATACCTGGAGGCAGTGTCTCTATGCAACATTTCTGTGTGGAGTACTACGTTATCTCCCAAGTTGGGATTCTGAAAGAGATCCTGACTGATCAAGACACAACATTCATGTCACACACACTTTGTGAACTATATGAATTGTGGGGGATTAAACTGACTTGTACTACTGTTTACCATCTGCAAACAGATGGCCCAGTTGAATGGTTTAATTGAACATTGAAAAAACATGATTCGTAAGTTCATACAGGACAACACTAAAAATTGGGACAGGTGGCTGCAGGACAAGAGGTCCTGAAAGCCTCCACAGGGTTCTCTCTATCTGAAATATTGTATGCCCACAAGCCTCATGGCATCTTGGACGTCATTAGGGAAAATTGGGAGAAGGGACTTTCTACTAGTAAAAATGAAATTCAGTATATTCTTGAACTGACAGCAAAAAACTCCACACATTGAGTCACCCAACCCAGGAAAACTTGCTACAGGTGCAAGAATGGCAATCCTGGCTGTATAATGGGGGCTTGGCTATGGGGGATAAAGTGCTCATTTTACTACCCACATCAAGCTCTAAATTACTTGTAAAGTGACAAAGACCCTGAGAGTACATATGGAAAGTCAGCTATGAGGTCAGGCAAATAGAGGTGATGCACTTCAGATTTACCACCTCAATCTACTGAAAACTGTGGAGAAAGGGGGTTCCTGTGGCTTTGGCAACAGTGGTTCTTGAGAGGGAGGAGCTGGGACCAGAGACAAGTCTAAAAAGTGCAGCCCAGTTCACCCTGGTCCCCTGTGGAGACCAGCTCCTGTCATCCCAGAGAGCACAGGCTTCCTGATTGCAAGAGGGATTCTCCAATGTGTTTTTGCCTGGTCACACTAACGTGATAGAGCACCACAATGAGACTCCTCCAGGAGTGGTCATACACAGTCACCTGTATCAACTTTCTGAACACACACACAAAAAGTATTTTCCACTCAGTTTGGGTTGCACCAGTTTGGCACCCTTCCCTTTGGATTGTTTGGAGCAACATTTCAGCATCTCATGGACAGAATCCTTCATGCACACAGCACATAAGTCACTGCCTATTTTGAGGACATTATTTTCAGTAACGATTGGCAGTGGCATTTACAAAATCTGAGGGCTGTCCTCAGATCATTGAGGTACCAGATTCACAGTAAACCCAAGGAAGTGTGCAATTAGGCAGGTGGAAGTACAGTATCTTAGCTTTCACTTAGGTCATGGGCAGGTGCATCCCAAAATCGACAAGACTATATTGATTGCAGTCTGCGTGAGACCCAAGACTAAAAAAAGGGGTGAGGTAGTTCCTAGAGCTGTCTGGCTATTACAGGAGGTTTGTATCTAATTTTTTGGATGTTACCAGCCTGATGACTGACCTCACTAAATAGTGGGCACTAGATCTGGTCCAGTGGATGGAGCCATGTGAATGGGCTTTTGCTCAGGTTAAAGCAGTTTTGTATCAGGGCCCGCTGTTGCATTCTCCTGACTATTCTTTTCCTTTTGTCTTGCAGACTGATGAATCAGATAGAAGGCTGTGGGCCATATTACCTCAGGTGGTGTGGGGGGAGGAGAACTCTGCTGTACATCAGCTGCAAGCTCTCAGTGCAAGAGAGTAAGTACAGCATGATCGGGAAGGAGTGTTTGGCCATCAAATGGGTGGTCCTCACTTTATGATACTACCTGCTGGGATGCCCTTACACTGTCTATTCTGACCACACCCCACTCCAGTGGCTCCACCATTTATAGGATGCTTGTGTTGCTTACTCATTGGTATCTGGCTTTTCAGCCCTTTACATTTGAGTTGGTCCACAGGGTGGGGGTGCAGATGGTGGTGGCGGAGGATTACCTCTCCCACTAGGGAGGGAGTCAGCTGCAGGACAGACAGCTCCACAGCCCGAGTCTGGTGGTGGGGGTTTGTGGCAGTGGAGGCGTGATCAGCTGTGGGCAGCGAGGAGCCAAGTAGAACCAGGAGGTAACATAATGAGTTTCACCCATGTCTGATTACTGGAATTTTATTTCGGTCCTCATGTTTTTGCAATGTTCTGAGCAATCCAGCACCATGTGTGCGCATGCATGCATAAGACAAAGTCACTGAAAAGAAGTTAAACAAAAAATTAAATGCATGTTGTTGTCAAGCCTGTTTCCCATTTCCCAAGAGCCTCAAGAGTGTTACATCCACAAACAATAAAAAAGCACCATCAACCATTCTTTACTTAGCAATTAATTACAAAAATAAAATCAGACAGACATAAGACATTTTGACAATTCAAAATCAAAAGCCAAATTGACATGATACATTCTTCATAGACATCTACCATAAATTCAAAACTAAAACGACAACTTGAATCTATTCACAGTTCATACTGTACAATTACAACTACATAATTTTGTACAAATTGTGGACCTGTGTATCTACTCTCACTTGGAGCAAGACATACACAGTGCAAATATGGTTAAAAAATTAACAGTGGTCTCAAGTAATTTATTGTATAAACAAAAATTCTAATAGCAAAGTGTTTGCCTTCATCAACCAACATAAATAAGGTAACATTAAAAATAGCGTGACTAAAGGTCACCACAGTAAAATCTAAAACATATCTAAACTAAAAATATGAAAGTATTTTTAAAAAATCCAACTCTGGTGTAAACTTTATCATCAAGAAAACATGTTTGTTATACCCCTGAAAGTGTTGTAAAAATCTCCTTAGATGTTTGTTTTATTTTTTTTGTCCCCCAGGTTTTATACATGCACAATTATTCTTTAGCTAAAATGTTGTAATAGTGGATTACAAAAATCAAAACTGCTTAAAATAGTGTAAGATTATTAGATATGTGATACATGGGGGCAATAATAAATTACAAATCCACTGGTCCATGCTCAATACATACAATCAGTTCCGTAAGTATATGGACAGGGAGACAATCTGTTTTAATTTTGCCTCTGTTCAACACCACAATGGATTTGAAATTAAGCAATCAAGATGTGATTGAAATGTATACTTTCAGCTTTAACAAAAATATTGCATTAATCATTTAGGAATTACAGCCATTTTTTTCCATAGTTCTTCCATTTTTGCAGGCTCAGAAGTACTTGGACAAACTAACAATTGTAAATACACACTAACCCTACAATAACAAACTCCTTGGGGGACGTCCAAAGAGTTTGTCATACTGAAAAGTTCATAGTACTGAAATGGACTTACTTGTCACACCAAACACTCACGTTATATGTGAAATTTTAGGCACATTTTCCTTATCACCAATTTCTCCTTCCGAGTCACTATCGCAGTTTGTTGACGGAGTTAAAGGATCACAAACGGAGGCAATGATTTCTTCGCTTGTTATGGAAATAATGAAGGTTACTGGTGTGTCGTTGTTAGTGTTCACCCACTGACTCGCTATGCTTTTTATAGCTATACTGCCTTTCAGATTTCTCAAATTTAGACCATAAAAAGAATTTCCCGACACCCAATTTTTTTTTAGTGGAACAAAAGCTACTGAGTTCTAATCATAGACTTCCGATTTTATTGTTTTATTCCTAAAAACAAAACAAAACAATTAATTAATTTAGAGCCCCGTGGCCCTAAATTTTCTGCCACTTTTTTCCTTGCCTCACGTCAAGATACTACGTCATACATGACATGGTGGGGTTTCCCTGTTTGCGCAATGCATTGTGGGATACAAATTTGAAACAGCAGAGAACAACGGCGGACGGGAGTGTGTGGAAGACTGAGTACAGTAATGGAAAGCGAGAAGACGCTGTATTGCAAAGGAAAGGAAACACAAGACCAAACTAATCAATATCGGCAGTCAGCGAGTACCTCAGTGTGATCAGCTGTTTGTTTAGTGACAGAATGATGGAACTTGTCAGTGCACGGTCAAGGTAAACCTGTAGATGGCAGTAATGCAACACTGTGGATGCCAGCTGCCATAAAACCTGAAAGATGAAGATGACGACGATGATGGCTCAGGTAAGTGTGCGCATGCGCGCATAGACTTCCTGTGTCTGCTTGACTGCACGAAGCGAACAATTTCATGCACATTATTTGCTAGGGAATCCCCTCAAATTAAATAACTTCCCAGCCACAGAATGACCTGGTTTTTTTTCTGCCAGTTCTCTAATTTAATCCAAACAATTCCAAGAAAATCTCATCATTGGAGAAAACCGTATGCTTGGAACACGTGTTCCTGTAATGGCAGAGTTTCACATACTGTATATAAGAAGAATTTTGTTCATACAGATACTGTTC
Organism: Notarius quadriscutis; assembly: GCA_026167865.1. Lineage (NCBI taxonomy): Eukaryota > Metazoa > Chordata > Actinopteri > Siluriformes > Ariidae > Notarius > Notarius quadriscutis. Next base: position 10,191,862 of record JANZLB010000024.1, on the reverse strand, counting down.
AAAGATAGCAAGGCAGGTGTGGAGGTATGTTTTGTTCTGCAGTCACTCTGAGGCTTCAGAGCCATTTGACTAAAGTGGTCTGTCAGTGTCCTGATGTAAATAGCAGCTTACAGAAATTATGCCGTTATTATATGCCCTCATAAAAACATCAGGTGATTTTTTTAATGACATTATGACAATCTCTGTAGTCAAGGCTGAGTGAACCAATAGGGTTTCATGTGCAATAAGAACATAAGACTGCTGGTGATGTGTAAAACTATAAGATAAAACTAAGTTCAAGACCACTGCTACCTTTATAACTCACAAAGGAAAAAAATCGTGGAATTGATTGATTGATTGATTGATTGATTGATTTTTACAGATTTACCTGCCTCTCTGCAACAAAAATGCAGGTGTACTGAAATAGCTGAGTGTTGAACCTTCCTCACTAAACAGCAAACAGTGGGTTTATCACCTTAAAATCACCTTAAAATCTAATTGTTGAGTTTTTCAAAAGTGAAATGATTGACTCACTTTTGTGCAAAATTCATTTGGAAGTCGGAGTCATAAACACCAACAAATAAGTGCAAGTCAGGGCATCTCTCTTCTGAGTTGTGTAATGTGTTTACTGTAGTTTTAAACCATACAGGTTTCAGCATACGCCTACGTGCACCTCACATGGTAGAACCAGACCTACTGACGTTCAGCCTTCAACAAAACAAATCACTTTGCCCCTTCACCTATATACACACCCACAAAAGAAGGCTTGAGTGTCAGAATATCAGTATATCAATGTGTCATCAGGACTGCTAACTCCAATTGACACTTTCCACTGAGTTTAGCTGCCACTGAACCACAAGCAGTATGCTAGTCTGTACTTAACCCTACCAGGAATAGTGCAGCTCCACAGAACAGAAATGCACTACTCTGTAGGGGAGGGGACGTGAGCTATATAACCTTTCCTCTAGTTTCCATGCCCCTCTTGTCTGACTTAGATCAACACCATTAGCTCACACATCACATGCATCTCATATATTTTCACCAACATTCCCATGCTGTTGGCACTGTGCCTGCTTCGTACTGGTGTGATTACGTGACTCAGGAAGAGGCTTATCCTCCTACTGACCTCCACACCTCCTCAGTGGGCTGACTCAGACACATCCAGGAAGTAGAAGTCCAAAAACAGGATAATTGGGAATTTTTGGGGGGGTTGTTTTTTTTTTTTTACCAAGTTACCATAGACTATCTTATTTGCATGACACAGAGGAGGAGTAGTTGATGCAACACTATCCGTAAGTTGGTCATTGCTCACAACAAAATCCCAGCAAACAGAGAGCAAAAGCAGATTTTTTTTCCCCCACAAAAACTCCAGCATATATTGGTGAATGAGAGAGCTCCATTCTAATAGCATAAATAATAATACCACAAACATAAACAGCACATTGTACCCTGTGCTTTTATTGACCAAAGACGATGGTCACACCCTCTTTTTTTAAAAGGTTCACAACACTGAGGTTTGTGATTTCTCAAGTCAAAGTAAACTGAGAACAAATTCAGCATATAGCGAAAGTAACCATGACCAAGCACAAACACGTCTTTCACATTCCACATCCTTTCCTCTTCAGGGAACTGCTTTTTCTGACAGGTCAATTTTACTTCTGTGGTCAGTCTTATTGCTGCTTTAATTGAGAAAGCAGAACAACATAGCATCAAAAATTGTAAAAATACTGTGGCTAAACTCTAGATGTTGGCACCAATGAAACATGGAACAAAAGCAGCATTATTTTGAAACCATTTAATTATCACAAGAACCGATAACACCAACAAAGCCACAATGTCTTTTGTCAGACTTGGTGACCCCATCCATGTACTCCCATACCTTCCATCCAAATGATTCTCCAGACATGTACACGCACAGTGTAGTGGTGGCACCATGATCCAGTAACTGTCAGCATGGGTGCTATGTTCTTCAGATTATTTCTGATAAACAGTTTGTGCAATACTATCATTAAACTACTGTACATCCATCGAAGCTAAACACGAGCAGCTAAACACCAGTGGACAGTGGACATTTTCTGCTAACCTCAGACCTCATCAAGCAAGTGATTTTCCTTCTATTTATAAGGAAAGCTCTCCCATATATAGACTACTATGTATGCATAAGAGAACTGCCGGCTGGACAGTTTTGAAATTTCATTTACTTCTACAAAGCCCAGAACAGTCTTAGACATCTTTTTTTTTTCTTAGAACATACTCTGTATTAGTTGTTCCAGCTCCAGGATAGGAACTACTGATGTGAGCTTGCTGTATTGAACATTTCTTATTTGTCATAAGTAAGCGTTATAGAAAGACCAACCCTTTTGCCCACTAATAGATCCATAACTCACTATTTTCTCTAAAGTGGGACCTCTGTTCGTCTTTTATTTGGGAGGTATCAATAGATCACTTGTTCCCAGTGTCATTCTTGAGGACCCACGACTTGCACAGTTGTCCTTGTTCTTACATACATGTTTGATGAAATAATTGCACTTCACAGCAGACTCTGGCATCTAAGCTTTTAACTTTGCTAATATTCAGATTATTAACTATAACCTTAACCTAAAAATAGCATTAGTATAAATTTGCAGGTGATTATCGGAAATCCCCTGCGCTGATTGGTTGAGAAATTTGGACTATTTCTCAGTAATCACCTCGAGTGACTCGGCAAAATGGCGGTCAATCGCTTTGTCACCGTAATTGAGGAAGAATTACAAATTATGAATGAAAATGCTGTTCCTAAAAGCACTCAAGATGTGACAAAGTTTGGTCTAAAACTATTCAAAGGTAAGGTGGAATTGTGATTTATTTTATCTATTTTAAAACAAAGTATTTTATGTGAGTCGGCATAGATAAGTGACACAAGTCTGTGCACATGACATTTGCATGCTGCTTTTGAAGTTTTAAAGAAATTATTTTTAGTACATTTTTTAAATTATCACCTGTGTATTTATACTAAAATGATTAGCCACCTCAGGGTCAGTGAATATTGGTGAATAATAACCTTGACTTCGTCTCAGTGATTATTCACTGATATTCACTTTGCCTTCAGCAAATAATTGTTAAGTTTTGACTAAGAATAGGGTTCGGTGTTACACTGAGGTTAGGGTCAGGGTCAGCTTGGAAAAAGTTGAGTTGATTATTAGTACATTGTTAAAGATTAAACATCTACGATGGAACAAGCAGCCTAAAAGTACTGCTACAAATCTTATATAGGAATAAAGCTCTTTATTTATGTAAAACTATTCTAAATGTTAAATGTAGAGATGGCACAATACTGACGTGGACACTGAAGCCTTGAGTATCAGCTTATACTGATAATGAGACAATATATATTTTTAAATACTACTAAAGTAATTTTTTTTAACTGTGGCACTTTACAGTTGAACTCTTTCACACAAAAATCAATCATTCATTCATTCCTTTTCTATACCACTTGTCCATAGCAGGTCATGGGTTAGCTGGAGCCAAAAGCTGACATCAGGTGAGAGGCGGGGCACACCCTGGAGGGACAGACAGCATTCATACTTACATTCACACCTATGGGCAATTTAAAGTAGCTAGTTGACTTAATCCTCATGTCTTTGGACTGTCAGAGGAAACTGGAACATCCTGAGGAAACCCACATAGACACTAGGAGTACATGCAAACTCTACACAGAAATGTCCCAGTCAATCGGCAGGTTCAAACCCAGAACCTTCTTGCTGTGAGGTGACAGTGCTAACCTCTGCACCACCATGCTTCCCACACAAAAATCACTTACACTGTAAATATCTCATCTCATTATAATAAAGTATAAATATAATAAAATCAATCTTAACAAAAGAAAAACTAGTCAATTTCTGTTCCAAAAACTACAACCCCAATTACAAAAAGTTGGGATGCTGTGGAAAACATAAATAAAATTAGAATGAAATGATTTGTAAATACTTTGACATACGTATATTCAATTGAATAGAAAACAAAGACAAGATATTTAATATTTAAACTGATAAAATGTATTGTTTTTGTAAATATGCCCTCATATTTTGACAAGGTTTTGACAGGGGCATGTTTACCACTGTGTTACATCGCCTTTTCTTTTAACAAGCCTCAGGAAGTGTTTTGGAAATGAGGACACTAATTAGTGAAGTTTTGAACATGAAAGTTTGACCATTCTTGTTCAATATACAACTTTAGTTGCTCAATAGTCCAAGGTTTCCATTGTAGTGTTTTGCACTTCATAATGCACCACACATTTTCAATGGAAGGCTGGCAGGCCAGTTTTACACCTGCACTCTTTTACTATGAAGCCTCGGTGTTGTAACACGTGCAGAATGTGGCTTGGCATTGTCTTGGAATAAGCAGGGATATTCCTGAAAAAGATGTCATCTGGATAGCAGCATATGTTGCTCCAAAATCTGTATGTACCTTTCAGCATTCACATTGCCTTCACAGCTGTCAAGTTACCCAGGCTATGGGCACTAACACACACCCATACCATCACAGCTGCTGGCTTTTTAACTTTGTGCTGAGGACACAATGTGGATGATTTCCAAAAACAATTCGAAATGTGGATTCATCAGACCACATCACACTTTTCCACTTTGTGCCAGTCCATCTCAGATCAGCTTGGGCCCAGAGAATTTTGTGGTGTTTCTGGATGTTACTGATACTGTATATCGCTTTCACTTTGCATGGTAGCTGCAGCAACAAACTGCGTTTACTGACAACGGTTTTCCGAAGTGTTCCCGAGCCCATGCAGTAATATCGTTTATATATTCAAATCCATTTTTAATGCAGTTCTGCCTGAGGGATTGAAGGTCACAGGCGTTCAATGGTGGTTTTCGGCCTTCCCCCTTATGTGTAGATATTTCTCTGAATTATCTGAATCTTTTGATGATATTATGGATTGTCAATGATGAAATCCCTAAATTCCGAGCAATTGTACATTGAGAAACATTTTTTTAAGCTGCAGGACTATTTGTTCATGGAGTTTTTCACAACTTGGTGAATTTATTTATTGAGGAAAATGATCCAATATTACATATCTATGAGTGGCAAAAGTATGTGAACCTCTAGGATTAGCAGTTAATTTGAAGGTGAAATTAGAGTCAGGTGTTTTCAATCA
>JANZLB010000024.1:10060257-10070723 GCA_026167865.1 Notarius quadriscutis | reverse complement strand
TCAACCTGGAACAACCATCACTGAACAGAGGAGGTGGTCTGAGACACCACTTATCAGCCACCTACAATGCAGTCCTTCGTACACTTCCCAGAAAACTGAATATACATCCACACCAAGACTCAGCTGACTTCAGTGACTCACATAATGGCAGAGAGAGCCAAAGACCCACAGATCACCCTAATGACTCTCTAGGCTGCTAATACCGTTCACACCCAGCCTCCAGTGACCCTAACACCTACAGGATGACTGAGAGTATCAACGACCCATGTGACCTCAATGACTCTCAGGTTTGCTTTTGGTCCACTAGAGGATAAATACCAGGAACTCCCTACTAGTCAGACAGAACTGAAAAAGCCTTTCAGATGAGGTGTGAAACATCTTCAAGGAGTTCAAGCAAGTCCAGTTGCCTTCTTTAGCACCTATGGTCTCAGAGGCTAACATGTATGTAACTGGCAGTGACTTATGCATATGGTGATGTCACGGGCATTCTTTTTCTCCTCTCATGTTGGACTGAGGGCAGACTAGACACTACAGTGACTCAGTATTACCTTTTAAGGTACAAAGTGGTATTATAAGACAGATAATGCGTCCTATCTCGGGGTTGGCTGGTTAGCATGCTAACTTCAGTGGATATCTCTTCGACAAGATGCATAGACATCTTTGACACGTCGAAACTATTATTTCTTCACGTTCTGTTGATAATTTTAGTTAAATTTTTTAAAAATGTTTAAGCTAAAATTAAACTGGGCAGCCATGGCCTAAAGTTTAGAGAAGTAGCCTTGGGCCCAAAGAGTTGCTGGTTCAATTCCCTGGACTGGCAGGAAACTCTCCATGGCTGAAGTGTTTTTGAGCAAGGTACCTAACTCCAAAATACTCTACAGGCACTGGGTATGTGTATGTGCTCGTTGTACATTGCTCTGGATAAGAGTGTCTGCTAAATGCCTGTAATGTACTATTTGTAATGTAAAATTCTTTGAGTCTTACACATTGCACTTTTAATGACAAGCTGATATTGTGATACAGCATAAACAATAGGTTATATTATTAAGGTTAACACATTGAATTTTTCCATAAATTTTGTATTATTCTTGTATTAATTTTGTATTATTGTTGCCTTAATTGCCCATCTAGACACCAGGCCACTGCACAAGAGGACACCAGAGATACAGGCTACATACTGGTTAAAAACAGCAGGTAGTCTGATCAGCATGAAATCATTGTAGTGTATGATTTCATTATAGTTTGGATGTGGTATGACCTCCTTGGCACAAATTATCTGCTCTGTGCCCTCATTAATGAATACATGGTGTTCTTCCGGGCGAAGAAGTTGATTTGCCCTGGAATTTAATGGAATGTACACTATATGGCCATAAATATGTGAACACCTGACCAAGAAGAGCTTGTTGGACATACTATTTCAAACCTATGGGCCCCTTTGGGCTCATTATTGAGTATGTCTGTGGGAATTTTGCCCATTCAGTCAAAAGACCATCTTTAAGGTCAGGCACTAATGGTGGACAAGAAGGCCAAGCAGCCAATTAGTGTTCCAATTCATCACAAAGGTGTTCAGTGGGATTGACGTCATTGCTCTGTGCAGCCCGCTGGAGTTCCTCTACATCACACTCATCAAACCATGTCTTTATGGACTTCACTTTGTGCAATGGGTATAGTTATTGCTGGAACAGGAATGCATCTTCCATAAACTGGTGGCACAAAGCTGGAAGCATACATTTGGCTAAAATGTCTTTGTAAACTGAAGCAGTGACAATACCCTTCATTGGAACTACAACCCCAAACCAGAAAAAGTTAAGATGCTGTGGTAAATGCATATTTAAAAAAAAAGAAAGCAGCGATTTCTAAATTTACATTGACTTGTATTTCATTACAGACAGTATGAGCCCAAAATACTTCATTCGTTAATATACATCCATTCCTGTGTTTCAGGCCTGCAACACATTCCAAAAAAAAAGTTGTGATGGGAAAATTTAGGACTAGTAATGAGGTAAAACAATTAAATAATGTGATTTGAAACAGGTGATTATCATCATGATTTGGTACAAAATCGGTATCGAGGAACGGCCTAGTCTTTGAGGAGCAAAGATGTGCCGAGGATCTCCAGTTTGTTAACTAATGCGTGAGAAAATTAGTGAAATATTTCACTTTACATGTAACGTATATAGAATATGTGAAAATTTACCTTTTTGAATTAAATTACAAAAAAACCAGAGAACTTTTTCACCATATTGCAGTATCTTGAAATGAATTTGTATGGCCAAAAGTATAGCCTTGACTCTTGGGAAATCTTTCTACTAGATTTTAGTGTGGCTGTGGGAATGTCTGCCCATTCGGCCACAAGAACATTAATGAGGTTGGGTACTGATGTTGGGCAAGAGGGCTTGGCGCACATTCAGGGTCCCAATTAATTTTGAAGGTATTCAGTGGGGTTGAGGTCAGGGCTTTGTGCAGGCCAACGAAGTTCTTCCATACCAACCTTGGTAAACCATGTCTTTATAGAGTTTGCTTCATGCACAGGGGCATTGTCATGCTTGAACACATTTGGGCCCCTTAATTCTGGCGAAGGGAAATCTTAAAGCAACAGCATACAAAGGCATCCTGGACAATTGCGTGCTTTCATCTTTGTGGCACAAGTTTGGTGAAGATCCACATATGGGTGTGATGTTCAGGTGTGCACATACTTTTGGTCACAGTGTAGCTGCACAGCATCTTCGCAATGATTTTGGTTAAGTGTTTTACTGTTAAAAAGCACTCGTCGTTTGTGTATCTGATGTCCATTTGCTTGTTATTAACCATTCTTAATGGATTCTAGAGCAACATTTTTTTTTTGCTTTTCCTTACTGAACTGACCGCCAACACATGTGGACTTTGAAGACTTCCCCATGAGTAAACTGCTGCTTTTTGGGTTTACTGGAGAAGTTATTTATTTATTGTGGGGGGGTCCCATTTTATTAAACAAACAAATCAATAAACTACACATTCAATTGAATTGCATTCTCCATATTCTATTTCAGTAAAAACTTACAGTATATAAACCATTCTGTACCCAGTCATCAATATTATTACGTAGTGATTGTTTTCATAAGTGTGCACCATAAAACAAGTGGTATCTTCACAAGTTTATTCACTCATCTTTGTAGAATCATTTCATGTGTTTAAATACACTACACATAATTATAATTACAACAAGAAGCACTCCTTTCTAACAAAGACAACTTGCACATTATGTTTGTCTCTGTAAGAGATGGCTGTTCTAATGTCATTCAACATCATAAGAAAGGGGGAACAGGTCTAAATATACACAGGTAAATCAATCAGTTTAAGAAAAGATGTATCTGAATCGCAGTCATAGCTACATTCATTTTAATGCTTACTCAGGGAAAATGAAATATACTGAACAAGAAACTAATATATAAAAATTATTAAGCAAGGAATAATTTAAAAGCATTTTTAAACAAATAAGTTCAGGCTTTAAGGCATACTCAGTAAACACAGTACACATATGAGTTGGGTATGTATGGTCAGATTTGAGGTGAAATAAAAAAATAAAAAAAAACCACTATTGGAAAATAATTGTCCATGAGTAGGAACACACATGGAAAATGGTGAGCATAAGCTACTATGCACAGCACGAATGCAAATTAAATTACAACAGCTGGGAAACACTACACTAAAATTAGAAAGGAAATTGCTCCAAAGACATGGTCCATCTGGAAAATCCATAAGTCCTTCAGACATGTTCCCCAAAAGTCCTGCCAAATTTTCCATTACATACAAAAGGGGTCAAAACATTTAATCATGTTTTATTGGTTGACTTCAAACTGGTCACTTCAAATGAATTTATCATCACCATTCAAGTTAGTGGGGAGGAAAAAAAAAAAAAATCACCAGTTTAGCTAATCAAGTCAAGGCTAATTCTGATTCATCTTGTGGAGGAATATCAAAACATAAAAGCTGTTGAAGCCAATCAATTATATAGTCGACAAGACTACCAGTGCGTGTATGTGACCCCCCAAAAAATTATACATAAACATTCACATCTAAATAACGGGGCACAATCCATATTTTAATTCCAAACCTTGCTGTTGCACCTTAATTTCAGTTAAAATGCCACAAGCTTTTAAAAATAAAAAAATCATCATAGACTAGACTTTGGATGCATAATATCTCTACTTTTTATTTATCACAATGAGTTATATTGCTGAATAACTAAAGTAACAGCATTTCAACATTTACAAGACAAGCTTCTTCTGTATAACAGGCTTCTTTTTCTTTCCAATCCATCATTAAATCATCACCAAAGATTGATTAGAACTATTTTTTCCTTTAACGCTCCTTCCCATGGAGAAAACTGAGCATGTGGAAAAATTCTCAGCAGTGAGACAACTAGGGCCTACTGTTTTAAGTGCTGCAAATGTCACATAACAGGCTATAATATAAATGGATAATGGTAGTCTACTGGAGCCAATTCATTTGCACACACTAGAACTACAGTGGTGATTTTTTTTAAAGCAGAGTAAAGGAAATCTGTAACCCAATTACATCAAGCTAATTCACCCAGAAACTTTCAGAACTCTCCACGTGCATGATCAATGTAATGCTGATGCAAGTCTGTTTCCTGATTGAAAGAAATCCCACACTCGATGCACGTCAGGCTCTCTGTATCTCGAGAAGAAGCAGGTAACGGAGCAGCTCCGAATTCTTTGTCACCCAAGCACTCCTGGTGATGATCAATGAGATCTTTGATCTCGGCAAATGTTTTTGGACAAAGAGAGCAATGATAAGGCTCCTCACTTTTGTGGAGAGCCTGGTGCTCCTTGAGTCCATGTGGGGAAAGAAACCTTTTGTTGCATTGGTGACATTTGTAATCTTCTGTAATCTGCAGGTTTGTAGCACTTGAAGGGGGTTTTGCTGGGGATACCAGGTTTGTGCTTGAGACATGGAGTTTAGCTGGAGATCCCGACACTACAGAGCTGTTAAGCCTGTAACGGAGTTCAGTTGGGAGACGTCGCCGTACTTCATCGTGCCAAATGAGATGCTGCTGTAGCTGAGATTGAGTCCAATAGCCACGACAGCATAGCGCACAACAGTGAGGGCGTGTCTTAGCGGTCTCTTTATGGGCATCCAATTGCTTCTCGCTAGGAAATGCTTTACCACATTTATGACATTTGAAGAGGCATTTTGTACCGGACTCTAAAGGCCTATGCTGTAATGGCTGCTCCTCCACTGCTTCTGGTTGAAACGGAAGCTTGAAACGACTATAATTTACGCTGCAGGTCCTTTGATGGTTCTGTAGGGCTCTTTGTGATCTATAGCACTTCTCACACCACGAGCAAGGAAAGGGTTTTATGCCACCGTTCATGCTTGCTGGTGGTCGTCCTTTGGGCCGCCTGTGCTTCTGCCATTTGTGTGCACGAAGACCTCTTGCATTTATGAATTTCTTGTTACAGTGAAGGCAGTGGTATTTTATCTTTGGTTTGTCTCCGACAACAGTCAAGTTTCTAGCTGTGGCTGAACTTGCGACTGATGTAATCGGTTGATCGGACACTTGTACACTAAGGGGGTGCTCATGTACCTGTTGCTGAGGTTCAACCTCGGGTTGCTTGGCATGATGGGAGGCAAAGTGGGCTGCTAAGAGAGATCCACTACTGAAAGATACATCACAGTCTGGGCAGTCCAGGCTGCTCTTTGGAGAATTACCACTGAGGAGTCCTGTAAGTTTAAGATTTAGTTGTGGGTCAGGTTGGGCCACGATTGGTGGATGATATTTCTGGTGCCGACGGAGAACACACAGATAGAAAAATCCTTTCCCGCACAAGTTACATAAAAAAGGACCATTCTCCAGGTTTTTCCTTGACATTTTACTGCCCTTTAATATAAATCTGGCCAATTTCTTGTCTTTATGCCATCTCCGGTGTGTACCAAGGGCAGAATTTGTAGAAAATTTTCTCCCACATTCTGTACAATAAAACGGAGACCTGGCTGTGGGCACTTCAGGTTTGCTGGGGGACACATCTACACATTCAGACTGTGACTCGATGGAACTGGGAGCTTTACGGTGAATTCTTTTATGAAAATTAAGTGCACCTACAGCAGAAAAGCTTCTGTCACACTCATCACATTCATATTTCAAGTCAGACGTCAAGGATGGTGCTTTGAGTACATTTTCAGACGCGTCTTTCACATCTTCATGTGTCTGTTTCTGAAGCGTTTTATCTTCTTTGGATGCGTTGAGATCATCCGGCTCTTCCTCTTGACACATTTCGACCTGTTCTTTTGCTTTTAAGCAGTGTTTTTGATGAATTTCTAATGATGACTCACAAGTGAAAACTACATGGCAGGTTGGGCAGTGAGGTCCACCAGACTTGCTGGACAACTTTATTTTTTCCATTGGAAGGCCCGTTTCATAGCCATGGCTTCTCATGTGGAACTGGAGCGCCATAGCACGAGAAAAGTTTTTCCCACAGTCAGGACAACTATACATGCTATTTTCCAACTGTTTAACCTGATAGTCAAATGACTTTACTGGAGGTTGGGCATCTTGGTTTTGGTGGACAAGCTTATGTTTAAGAAAGCAGCCTATAACACGATATGATTTATCGCAAACATCACACTTAAACAATCTTGATTTGATGCGATCAGGCATCATGCGTGGTTTATTATTCTGACTGCTTATCATGGCTCTCTTATGACCTCGTTTCTTTTGCTTTGCATGCCTATTTTTAGTTTTAAGGGTGCGTCCTGAACTGCTAGCCTTATCATCAGCACACTGTGGATGATACTGCTTATGATGAAAGAAGGCTCCCATAGACCAGAATCCTTTCCCACATTGTTTACAATGATGAACTTTTGGACCCAAAAGTGTCTTACTTGGATTAAATGGCTCGGTCTTTCTGTCTTTGTCACTGTTAGAACTGGTTTTAAGAGGCTCCTTACCACTGCAAACTTTCTGATGGTTGTGAAGAGTACGACGGTTTAAATAGCTTTTGTCACACTTTAAGCATTCGTATGGTTTCTTCACTTTATTATGATGCTGCTGATGAGATTGCAGAGCAGAGAGGCGAGAAAAATGCATCCCACATACGTCACATTTGAAGCTGTTTTTCTGTAGATTTGCAAGCTGATACATAACAGACTTGTAGGGTTTTCTGTCTTCGTGTTTTCCTAGATGGACATAGTGAGAAGCCTTTGTGAAACTTTCATGGCCACAAATCTCACATTTTATTGAAACTTTCCTGCTGGGATTTACGATGTGAATTTTTCTCTGGTAACGTGACTTTTTCCCCATTGCTCCTCTGTGCCATAACATGTGACAGCGCAAGGAACCGGCCTTATCAAATGTCCGATTACACTCTGAGCATTCGTGCTTCTCGGCCTCTTGTGAAGGACTTTGTTCCATCTTGGTGTTTCCTGATTCCTCAATGAAATTCTCACAGTCTACCTGGACAATGTTTACATCAATTTCTGGATCTACTGGCGGAGAAGAGAGCACAGTTTCTTTGCAGGGGTTTAAATTCAAGTCTTTTTCCTCTTGGTCTGATTCACACACCAGCTCGAGATCAGGGTTTTGTTGGGAACCATGGTCACGTCTCTGACCATTGGAATCTACTATGATGATAGGTTTGAAATCATCTTTTGGTTTATGATGATCTGTGCCAAGTGTTCCATCATGCCTGAACTCTTTTACCAAAACGTTGGTTTGTACGATGTTTTGTGAATACGCTGTGGCACCACCAAAATGAGCAGCCTTGTCTTGGTTATTCTGGAAGGACACAATTGCTTGTTCAGTAGAAGACTTTTGAGAACTCCCTTCCATAATGTCACCAAACACATCAGTGTGACAGAGCTGATGCGACTGCAATGCAGAAGCACGAGAAAATCGACGACCGCATTCTTGGCATTCGAAAGCCTTCTTCTGGAGCTGAAAGACTTGATGAAGGAAACTCTTGGCTGGCATCTCTTTACTGTGAACCAACCGCTGGTGTTTATTGTAGAATGTTAATGAAATAAAAACCTTGCCACATTCCTTACACTGAAGCGGCTGCTCGTTACCCTGGAACTGCTCTCGTCTTTTATGCCAACGCTGATGACATGCCATTGCCAAAGGACGGTCGAAAGTCTTTCCACATTCAGTGCAGTCAAAGGAACGCTTGACACGCCCCTTAACTGTAGTGCTTGAACAGTTAACAGAGAATCTCTGGTGTGTCCCAAGGCCGCACATAGTGCGAAAAGATTTTCCGCAGTCCAAGCACTCAAAAAGTTTTTTCGGAGATTCGTCTAACTGTTCAGAACTTGTGTCAGCGCTGTCTTCAGTTTTAACTGGAACCTCATCAGCTGGGTGTTTCTCCCCTTCACTGTTTCTGGACTTAAACAGCTTCTCCTCATGGCAACGGCGATGTGCATCAAGGGCTGATGCTCGAGAATAAGAGCGCCCACAGGTGGGGCACTGAAAGGACTTTTTCTTTAAATGGGCCAATTGATGGAAAACCGATTTTGAGGCCTGTTTGTGTGAACGCTGATGATTAAGGCATTGGCCTATTGAGGAGTACGTCTTACCACAGTCTTTACACTCAAAAACTTTCTGTTTCGATAAACCCTCACCAGTCTCCAAAATCGATTCCTGTTTAATGATGTCGTTACGGTGTTTAAGCTGGTGAGTAAAAAACTCTCTCGAGTTTGAAAATTTGCAACCGCACAATGCGCAGCACAAGGTTTGATGACCTCCATCTGTGGAAACAAGCAGATTGTCCCACTGGGAGTCAGTGTCCAGACAGACTATTGGGCCATCGTGGGTGTGCTCCCGGCGATGCTCCACGATGTTCCCAAAGGCCTCACTCGTTTCTTCACAGCATAATGGCCAATCCCCTAAAAACAGAAAAAGGAAAATGGCACGTCAGGAAGAGTTCTGTTTCCAGAAGAAAGAGAAAACATTAAAAGTATTAGGAAGCACCTTGTTTACTGGAAGGAAAAACACCAGATGTATAGCAGATACAAATAGCTCAACAGACCAAACAGCAATTTTAAACACGCACATAAAGAAATGATTAGCTTTAAGATTTAAGGACTAATGCATTACAGACAGTGTATTGTTCTGCTTGTAACACAGCGATTTGCCACAAATTACAATGCTGAATTTATTAATGCTTTATACTTAGATTTAATTCTGCGAAACGTCCGAGAGACAAGTTCGTTCCTGTACTTACCCATGTTACAGCTATTAATCATTTCCTCCCTGGCATACCTCTTTCTCTCTCAGACTAAAACTCCTAAAAACTCTTCTGAAGATTTTCCCGTGCTGGGAAGCTGAGTGTTACAAAAGCACTTAGAATACATGTTAAATGAATGTCTGCGAAAATAAAATAAAGTCACCACATCAACAATTATACCTTTAACTTTGTTATACATGTCTCTTTAAATCCATTTATTAGTAGTGTTCGATTATGCGTCTTGTATACGTCTGTCATACAAGTTCCTGTGTACGGGCTGTTACTATACTGCAGAACCAGTAACGCAGTAGAAGGATCACATTAACATTAACTAGACATGTCATGATTCAACCAATTCATGACTCGATTCACGATTTGATTTTCCCATGATATTTTCGAAAAAAAAATTTTTTATTCCAAAAAAGCAACAATTATTTTTCATTTCTTTATCAACTTAAATATTCCTTTTGTTAAATTAAAAAAAACTGTAATCTTCTTAATAACCATCAATAATTATTTACCCACATCTGTAAAGGCTGAAGTAAAATATAATACCCTATTAACTAAAATATTCATTTTATTCAAAATAAAGTTAATAACAAATAAGCCTTTTCTTAATAAACACATGAAAATTTCTACTACCTCCATTTGCTTCGCTTTTCTTTCAGCAGTCTGTAAAAAGAGAACTCCGATTTCTTGTTAAATCCATTTATACATGTCAATCGCAGAAATCGTTTTCCCAACAGATCTGTTTGTGTTTTCTCATAGCATTAGGGCTGTGTTACTTCCACCTACAGTGAAGTCACGTACATTACTGCACGCTCTACTGTCCAAACAATACAATTACAGAGAGGAAAAACAGATTACGCAGCCTGATAGTAGTCACTATTCTTTTTTTTTTTAATTTATTCAAATCGTTATAAATTTGTATCGGGATTTATCATCAAACTATATATCATGATGTGTCATTTTAACAAATCGTTCATGTTCCAGCCAGGACTACTTTCATATTCTTGGGTTTCAGTCATGTGACGTTTCTTAGAGAGATTTCACTTCTGGTAAAACAGCTGGTGGTCAAGCAAACCAAAATGGCTGCTGTAGTGCAAACAACTAGCAATAACTTATCAGAGTATGCTCGTAATCTAGAAGCCACTGCTCACTTTAGATCTATTCAGAAGATTGCTATGTGCAATGGAATTGACCCCTACAGTCTGGGAAAGAAGGATTTGTCATACGATCTCGAAA
>JANZLB010000024.1:10000830-10019148 GCA_026167865.1 Notarius quadriscutis | reverse complement strand
CACACACACACACACACACACACACACACACACACACACACACACACACACACACACACACACACACACACTTTAGCAGTTTACAGTTACAGGGTTCAAAGCACAACTAATGTAGGTGTTCATATTCACAGTCAAACACATTGGAACAGAACAGCAGTAATCGGCTCCTTCTTATGGAGTTGCAGATGTTGCTCCTTCTTTATTAATGCTGACAGACAGACAACAAAGTTGAGCTCTTTAGAGATCAAACCCTTCAAGATATGCGGGTGTAACAGAGCAAGGTAAATACTGACGTGAAAATATTACAAACGTGTGTTTTCCTTAGTGTGATGTGGGAAACCTTCATATCCCTACATTACAACCCAAGGTCCGAATCCTGCTGTACTAAAGGAGCGACATGCCTTTATACCATCACACCTAACCTGAGCAAAATGTGCTCGAGTTGATTTGTATAAAGTAAGGAGAACACAAGAGGAACACGCCTCTATAGAGTGGTGCCAGCAATTTATAGAACAATACCAGTCGCTCTGTCAGCACTGAAACACGGACAGGTTTAACCCTGGACAGTCGACATACTTAATCTTAAAAACACGCGAGCTGTAAATAGGTATGAGAATACACCCTGCCACCGCTCACCTTCACGGGCCCTCAGCCACTGTACATACAGTACCGGTCAAAAAGAATAAGACATGTGGAATTATGCAGTCAGCGAGAAAAGCGTAAACAAAACAAAACGTTTCATATTTTAGATTCTTCAAAGTAGTCACTGTTTACCGTAATGGCGCTTTGCACACTATTGGCATTATCTTAACCGGCTTCATGAGGTCGTCACCTGGAATGCTTTTCAATTAACAGGTATGCGCCAAGTTAATTAGTGCAATTTCTTGCCTTCTTAATGCATTTGAGATCAAATAGTAAATAATAAAAATACAGTAAATAGCCCTATTCCACAACTGTAGTAAACCATATTATGCCAAGAACCGAACAGCTATGTAAAGAGACACGACATCCATCATTACTTTAAGACATGAAGTGACTTTTAATTAATAACAATAAAGAAAAAACACTGAATTGAATTAGGCGTGTCCAAACTTTTTGACTGGCGCCGGTGCCAATTTCTTTTCATCTCACTTAATTTTTTCCATAATTTGTCTCTAGATTTTGGCCTTTCAGGTGTTATAACACTGTTAAATTATATAGTTTTATTGGAATAGACATAAGTCAAAATAACTTTCAACTGTATCTTGGATCAATTCTGTTTCAGTTGTGACAGTTGTGTTGAGGGCGTTACTTAAGAGAAATCTGTGCCATGCACACACCTGGCAGTTTAGGGGTGAGTGGCATTCATTAATAATACACATGCTATTGTGAAGAAAATTAGTGTTTTCTGTCACTTCTGTAAATATGGCAGGAATGTTTAGTTCAGTTAGGCTTGTGCAAAAAAAAAAAAGACAACTTGTTCTATTAAATTTGAAAAATTAGTAAGTATTTCAGGAATGTTAGATTAAAAAAAAAAAACAATAATGGGCCTCGTTTGTGAATCTCTTAGTAAAGTTTATCATACATCATAAAGTTTGCTGATGATACTACAGCTGTGGGCCTCCTCAGCAACAATGATGAATCAGTGTACAGTGAAAATATGGAGCAGCTCACTGAATGGTGTGGAGACAATATTCTGTCTCTTAATGTTGACAGGAGATGATTGTTAACTTCAGGAGGACCTGAGTGGAACACTCACCACTGCACATCAATGGAACAACTGTGGAGAGAGTCAAAAGCTCCAAGTTTCTTGGTGTGTGTATATGCCAGATGACTTCTCCTGCACTCTCAACACCACCTGGCTAACCAAGAAGTCCCAGAAGCACCTCCATTTCCTGCAGAGGCTGAAGAAAACCAAATTCCTGCCTCACATCCTCATCATTTCCTGCACAGGGATAATAGAGAGCGTCCTGACCAGCTGTCTCACCATATGGTATGGGAACTGCACAGTCTCCCACCGCAAGATCTGATGAGGAACAGCTGGAAGTTCACCTCTGTCTCTCTACCCACCATCCTCGCCTCATACACTATCAGCTGCATCTATAAGGCCACCAGAATTATGGATGACCCCTCCTACCCCTGACATGGACTCTTCACCATCCTGCTATCTGCCAGAAGGTACCAGAGTTTCTGTGCTACCACCGCCAGTCTCTACAACAGTTTTTTCCCACCATTATCACTAAACGTTCTTCTCCAATATCCTCCTTAAATGCTGTTCCAAGGTCACAAATTCATGCTATTGTGGCAAAACCTCCCACAACTTTGAATTGTCTCTCACACACGTTATTTAGTTCATTTGTCATTACGAATGGCTTCTGGTCTTGTCCCATGATATTTTTGTTTTGAAAAACCAGCAGTACATATGTCTGGACTCATTTGTCCCAAGGTTACTGCCATAGTTTGTTCATTTTCCATGGTTTTGTAGCCAAGGATTTAGCCCATCCAATTTGTAGGTTTGACTATTCAGTCATGGTCCAATATCATGATGTACTTGCGGTGATCAGCCCTCACGCTTGAAGGTTATGACGACTGCACAGAGACGTGTATACTGCTGGAGTTTTACTCAGCCCTACAAAAGCACATCTGTTTCAGTCTGAAGTGACCATTTTAAGTCAAAGAATTGGTTGCCGTGGCAGAAAACCCCTTCCTGAGCGTGTTTGATTGAATATTGCTACATTATCCAAAACTTCTACAGTAAAGACTAGGATCACTGATGGGATTGTTCTTTTTTTTTTTTTTCTGCTTCACAATTCCCCCCCCACCATCCCAATTTCTTATTAATCAGTCATTTGTGACGTTTTTTTTTTTATCTATTCTAAATTTCTTGCCAATTATGTCTCTGATTGCAAAATCATTAGCCACAGCAACATGCATAAACACTTGAATATTTGAAATTATTTCAGCAGGATCAAAAGGTAGCTCAATATAATATTTCTGTAAATAACCAAGTACAAGTTGGAGATAAGCTAATAACGGAGGTGTGTTCTCTTTGCATCATTATCCACCCATTAAAAGGGACTTTATTCAAGCAATCTCCAACCTCCTTATTAGTGGAACTAGAGCCTGATAGAACCAGGTTGTTAAACTTTTCCCAAATGAAACCTCTTCCTAATATTAATAACACGCTTACAGATGTTACAGAAGAAACTAAAACAGCATGACTAATTTGAAAATTAATTTCAGGTCGGTGATTAAGCAAGTGCTCAGCCTTTTCCCACAGCAAAGCCTGATGTTTCTGCCATATGTCAGGGGCTGTGATGTATTTTTATTAAAACTAAAATGTTTTGCGTAGTTCTTTATTTTTCTTCTATCTCTCTAGCTTGTTTATACACCTATTAGGAACAGTCGGTGACATCCGACTGGTTTGACTGCCTTGTGAAACTCGTACAGGAGAAACCTTTCACAAACCTGACACATCCAGGTGATAAAGACAATCAGCTGAAGTGCTCGGAACCTCTCTGATTGTTTAACAGCTCTTCTACCTGGTGTGAAACCACACAGGGCAGAAAATTGAGATCCTGGATGAGATTTTAGAACACACCCCATAGTCTTTCATTTGCTGGCATTTTTCTTGTCATCATGTTTATTATACTCATCGTTTTATTACTGTAATTTCTTAATTGTACTTTGAAAATGCTCATCTTGTTTTCATTATTGATGTTTTGTACAAATAAGGATAGTGGTATTGTCGCTATATCAATGGTGACCAGTTTTGCCAAACAAATAAATAAATTGTACTAATTGTTGGATTTGTCAAAAGCTTCTCTCTAGCACTACTGTTGGGCCTGATGCCTCTGTCCCTACAGGAAGTGGAGAAACTGAACTACAGTTTTGATCTTATTACCGGTAGTTGTAATGGCTGCTCTTACAACTCCATGAGTTTTGTTTTTGAAAGGTGATTTATTCTCAGGTGATAAAAAGACATAGCCTAACTGAATCACTGACTTTTAAAAGCATACACAGGTCTCCTCCAGGTCGAATGAGATGTGGCCATGTACGTTCACAGGTATCGTGTTGTATCTGGTAAGTGTATACTTTGGTTCCACCAACTTCTCCATGCTTTCTAACAATTGCATCCCAAAACAACCAATGGTACTGTTTAAACACCTGTATGTTTTTAAATCTGACCCATGGCAACTGTCCTTGAACATAATTTTGCACTTTTGTGTAAAACGCTCTTGCACTAGTAATACTACTTTCTTTTGTCTAATCACACTGTTAGGAAGGAACATATTTACCTCACTAGGGTTCCTCTTCTGCCTTAGTGCCCATTTTATTTTGCAGTAAATGCCTCGATGTCCCTAGGAGACAGTAATGGTGGGTTAAATTTGCGTTCAAGATTATAATTGTATTCGTGACTGCAATTCTGTTTTGAAGATTTCTCTCCCTGCCAAGGGTGTGTGCCAAGGTTGGTGGTGAAGTTGCTTTCTCCCAAGTAGTTGAAGGTGACCTTGTTACCTAGAAAACATATATTATATAAATAAAACATAACTTTGTTATAAACTCCTCACCACACTCTGTGTGTGTTACCTCTGTTCTACCAAACGTTATTAAAAAAACATGTAGTATCAGTGAACACCAGGGATAAGAATACTGGTGTTATGTGATCCTTATAAGGCTCCAGCAGAGGTCTGATGGATCTGCATTCAGGGACAGCTTGCGACAAACTTTGACTTATGTCGTAGCCAACTTATGTGTTTTGAATTAATGTAAACTTCTGGACATCTTTGCTGGTCCACAGTGAGGCTTGCAGGATGATAATGGTGGAAGTCATTCAAGGCCTTCACAGTATATGGTTCCTTTCCGAAAACATTGTGCTCCTTTAACCCAAAACACATCGCCCTAAAGATGTAGAGATGATTTCAGCTCTGATTTGGACCAGTTTTAGTCTCTCATCCTCACCGTCTTCCTCTTCATTTCCTTCCTCCTAAATATCATAAATATTCAGCGTCTTATAAGCTGTACCAATCATTAAATTGAATGATGTATGATGATGTATTATATGATTTACAATACATATAAATTATAATAGATGATGATTCTAGTCAATGACCTAGCTCTGTTTAGTCCTCTACACCTACAACCCCAATTCCAAAAAAGTCAGGATGCTGTGTAAAACATAAATAAAAAAATAATATGAAGATTTGTAAATCATGGAAACCCTATATTTCATTGAAAATAGTACAAAGACAACATATCTAATGTTGAAACGGAGAAATGTTAGTGTTTTTTGAAAAATATATGCTGATTTTGAATTTGATTTCAGGAACACGTTTCAAAAAAGTTGGGACGGGGCAACAAAAGACTGGAAAAGTTGCGTAATGCTAAAAAAAAATAATCTGGTTAATTGTCAACAGGTCAGTAACATGATTGGGTATAAAAAGAGCATCCCAAAGAGGCGGAGTCTCTCAGAAGAAAAGATGGTTCACTGCTCTGTGAAAGACTGCATGGGCAAACAGTGCAGCAATTTAAGAATAACATTCCTCAATGTAAAACGGCAAAGAATTTGGGGATCTCATCATCTATGGTACATAATATCATTAAAACGGTTCAGAGAATCTGGGGAAATCTCTGTATGCAAGAGACAAGGCTGAAAACTGACATTGGATGCCTGTGATCCTCAGGCCCTCAGGTGACAATGCATTAAAAGCAGACATGCATCTGTACTGGAAATCACTGTATGGGCTCAGGAACACTTCAGAAAACCATCATCTGTGAAAACAGTTCATTACTGCATCCATAAATGCAAGTTAAAACCATATATAAACAATATCCAGAAACACCAACACCTTCTCTGGGCCCGAGCTCTTTTACGATAGACTGAGGTAAAGTAGAAATTTGTCCCAAGGTCTGATGAATCAAAATTAGAAATTCTTTTTAGAAATCATGGACACCAGGTCCTCCAGGCTAAAGAGGAGAGGGATCATCTGGCTTGTTATCAGTGCACAGTTCAAAATCCAGCACCTGTGATGGTATGAGGGTGCATTAGTGCACATGACATGGGTAGATTCCACATTTGGGAAGACATCATTAATGCTGAATGATATATACAGGTTTTGAAGCAAGATGCTGCCATTTAGATGACTTCTTTTTTCAGGGAAGGCCTTCCTTTTTTCAGCAAGACGATGCCAAACTGCATTCTGCATATATTACAACTGCACAGCTTTGGAGTAAAAAAGAGTCCGGGTGCTAAAGTGGCCTGCCTGCAGTCCAGACCCGTCTCGTTTGGCGCAATATGAAGTGTGAAATACGACAAAGCAGACCCCGAACTGTTGAGCAACTGAAATTATATATCAGGTGAGAATGGGACAACATTTCTCTTTCAAAACTACAGCAGTTGGTCTCCTCAGTTCCCAAATGTTTACAGGCATGTTGTCAAAATTAGAGGTGATGCAACACAACAGTAAACATGCCCCTGTCCCAACTTTTTTGAAACATGTTGCGGACATCAAATTCAGAACGAGCATATATTTTTCAAAAACCAAAATTTTTCGGCTTCAACATTTGATATGTTGTCTCTGTTCAATTTTCAATGAAATATAGGGTTTCCATTTGCAATTTTGCATTCTGTTTTTTATTTACAGTTCACAGAGCGTCCCAACTTTTTTGGAATTGGGGCTGTATAACATATAGGAAGTTGAGGAGTAGAAGAAATTTATATGCATAACTATGTTCAAGAGGCACCATAAAGCTCTGTCCTGAACGTAGTGTCTTGGACAGGCTGGATATTCAAAGACACTTTAATATTATTGTGAGTTTATTACACAATTTCATATCAAGACCCACCACATCAGGCATGACTTGATTCATTTTGGTAATCATCATCATAGTGTTTGATATTAAAAAAAAAATTTTAGTGTTTAAAAAAAAAAAAAAAAGAAGAAGTTTATTTGTTCAGGGCAAATACATGCTCATCTATTTAAAAATAAATGTAATTAACAATTATTCACCAAAGGCGAAGTGAATATCGGTGAATAACAGAGCCGAAGTCAAGGTTATTATTCACAGATATTCACCAGGTCTGAGGCGGATAATTGTTTTAGTATAAATACACAGATGATTATTTTAAAAAACTATTTCAAAATTCAAAAGTGTCATGCAAATGTCATAATGGTGCAGCGCAGACTTGTCACTTATCTGTGCCGACTCGCTTAAAATACATTTGTTTTGAAACTGATAAAATAGATCACAATTCAACCTTACCTTTGAATAGCATCTTTAGTGCTTTCAGGAACAGCCTTTTCTTTCTGAATTTGTAATTCTTCCTCACTCACGGTGACAAAGCGATTGGCTGCCATTTTGCCGAGTCACTCGAAGTGATTAGTGAGAACTAGTCTGAATTTCTTGACCAATCAACGTGCGTGATTTTCTATAAATCACCTCCGTATTTATACTAATTAAATATAACTTGGGCCTAATCTGACCAAGAATGAATAAAAACATTGTGCCATAAAATACAGGCGAGGCTGGAAAACAGTTCAGTTTTATACCTGATTTTGACCTTAAAACATTTTTTTTTTCGGCCAACTTTGAACAAAAGCAGCTCCAACTTGGCTTCACTGATTCCCGTTCCTCTTTTTTCTTGGTTAGCATGATAAATCCATTTCTTTTATTGATTCACTGTCACAACGAAAACATGGTTCTTTGGAATGCAGTATGACAGTTTCACGGATCAGACACAGATCTATGCGTATGGCAGTCAAATCTGCGCTCAAATCTGTAATTGTTTCCATGCAACTTTAATGAATAAGTGCAATGTGCCATTACAGGATGAGAGAATTAGCCTGGGTTTGTATAAAGCACTAAACTTGAAGGGAAAAATGCATGATCCAACATTAGAACCGGGAATTATAAAATCAAAAATGAAACTACTGAAAAATCTAAGTAAGTTTAACACGGGTGATAAATTCATTGCAAAGTGAAATAAACTCGGGTAAGTACTTGAACCTGTACATGCCGAACATGTTGCAAATGTCATTTTCATTAACTGACTAATTACTGATGGTCACTTCACGTCTCACGCAGTCAGAATATAAGGAGAAATTCAGAATTGAGGAAAATGACTTAACAGGAATCATGTACAACAGTCCTTTTGGCACATTAACAGCCAGAAACTTTAGGGGTGTTGTGGGATGTTAAAATCAGACCTCACCTTGTACATGTTGCATATAATGCACCTGTAATTCTAGTTCTCCAGGTAACGTGCAACCACAGATCATGCAGCGAAAACGGTGATCTGTGGCAAACGAAATCTGACTGATAAGTTTGTTCGGTTCAGTTCGTTGTCCTACATGAGTTGAGGGCAAAGCCTGCGGCATTACTGGTCTCTCATTCATTATGCCTGGTGGACTGAAGAAGATGTTCTGAGGTGCTGGACCCGGAAGTTGCCCTGCTATGGAATGGATGGGGTGAGGACCTGGCAATGCAAGAGGAGGTGCCAGAGGAAGTGGTGAGGTAATAAAAGGAGAGGCCTGATTTAATAGGATTTGAGAGGGTGCTTGCTGCTGTGGCCCCTGCTGCTGCTGCTGCACTGGTCCATTTAACAGAGCTTGGGAAACAACTGAAGTGGTCTGGAAGCCAAACACTGCGTTTCCATTCCCATGAGCGAAAGGAGTTGTGCCAAACTGAACACTCACTGATCCTAATGGATTCGTTTGGGGCTGATGAAACTGCTGTTGCTGAATAAGCTGTAACTGTTCGGGTTGCATCTGTGGTACTGGCTGCTGTAGAAGCTGAATTTGCTGTGGTGGTTGCAAGACCAACTGCAATTGCTGATGTTGCTGCTTTGATGGAGGTGGCATTATATGGAGCTGTGGTTGCTGAGCCGATGATGTTTCAGTCACAGGTTTTTCTTGGGAGTTTACACTCTTCGACGTTTCAAGAGGAGTTACGATATTCAAAGGCTTACTATCATTTTTAAGAGCAGCACAGTCATCTACCACATCTGTATTTTGCCTCGTTTGGGTTGAACTCGTTGCACTGGCTAGAGTAGACGACTGTTGTAATTGTGGCTGCTCAGGTTTATCGGATTCTGTATCAACCTGCTGCGTGTCTGCTGGTGTTTTTAAGCTAAAAGTAATTACGTTTCCTGATGAACCAAGTCCCATGTTAGTGTTTTGGGCTAAATCGGAGACTGGCCACTGTGATAATTGCTGGCCTTGAATATTTGGAGAATTCTGAGTGTTTGACACCGAAGAACATGTTTTCGCATCCACTGATGAAGACCCATCTGCAGTGCCTGGTGACTTTGGAGTTGATGACGGTGAATTACGCCACGAAGGAGGTTGTTGCTGCACCTTCGCTTCGCTCTTGGATGGGCCATCTGTACAGCCCCTAGTAGGGGATGATGTGCTAGTTGAAGCCGTGTCACAGTTATTTTGTGCTGTGCAGTTCTCTGGAAGCTGTTTAGGAGCTGGTCCAGCTTGACTCGATGGTGTCACCTCAGCCCAGCCAGGACTCTGCTGTTGTGATACGAGCTTGGGGAGACCATCTGGTTTTGGCAAGATAGGTTTGAGATGTGTCGCTGATTGCCATTGGTGCCTGAAATTATTAGACTGTCCTTCAGATAACCATTTTGACTGTTGTAGCTGTGAGTGAATTTGAATTTGCCACTGCTGTTGCAACTGAATAGGCATAACCTGAGCTTGCTCATTCCTATCCGAATCAAAAACATTAGACTCTTGCCCTAATAAGTTCGGCACTGAACCCTGCAAACTCTGATCATTAAAAGTAGCCTGTTGCAACGGCATTGCCCTGTCCACATTTCCTCCCATTCTTGGCCAACCTGAAACCCATTTACCACTTTTCCTGCCCCTTCCAACAGCACTTGTCCTCCCTCTTTGGGAACCAATAGTCGAAGTGTAGGACTGGCCTGCTCCTTGACGTTTTCGTGCGTGTATTTTTTGATGAACAAGGAGACTGCTGAGCCAGGGGAATGATTTATGGCACTCTTGGCAACGATGTGGCCTCTCCCCTGTGTGGGTGTTCAGATGGTCACGAAGTAGGTACGCTAAACCAAAACTCTTGTTGCAGATGTTACATTTGTGAGGCTTGTCTCCTGAATGGCAAAGCATGTGGCGCTGCAACTGACTCTCATCACTGTAGCCCTTGCGACACTGTGTGCAGCGAAAAGGTTTCTGCTGATGCAGTCTCTGGTGAGTTTTCATGTTCTGAAGAAATGCAAAGTCCTTTCCACAGTCAGGGCACTTGTATGGCTTCTTGCCAGAATGGATGATCAAGTGCTGCTGTAAATAGCTGCTGAATCGGAATGATTTTTTACAAACATGACACTGGTAACCCCTGTTGTGTATGCGCATGTGAAGCTCTAAAACAGAACGGTAACGAAAGCTTTTACCACAGTCTCTGCATCTTAAAGGTTTTTTTTCTGTCTGGTCTCCGCATTCTCCATCTGCTGAAATGTTATCAGCACTAGCCGAGCTTGCGACACTGAGAACCTCCCTCTTCATTGGAGTTGCTATAACCTGATGAGTCAAGACATGGGACTGGAAGGTGGATTCATCCAAGAACTGGAGAGGACAAGTGGGGCAAGAGTACACCTTGTAAGTTTTTTTTCCATTACTCAAATTTTCATATTCTGCCTCATGGGTCAATATATGGGCCCTTAGGTCAGCTGCTTTGTCAAAGAGCTGAGGACAAAGTGGACAGTTGCGCTGGTGCTCTATGTTTGTATTGGTGTTCTCTTTTCCTACAGATCCTAAACCCGTGCCATTGGGCATTTCTTTATTTTCTGGAACAGCTGCCTCGAAACCAATAGAACTAGGGAGTTTCTTATGTTGGCGACAATGTGCACGCATATTCTGCGCAAATGCAAATCTCTTCCCACATTCTGTACACCGGTATGGCTTCTGGCCAGTGTGAAGGTATTGGTGCTGTTGCAAAAGGCTGCTGTATTTGAAGTTTTTGCCGCATATGGTGCACCGATGTGGCCTTTCTTCAGTGTGCTTGCGGCGATGGTCCTCCATGAATGAGCGGTGCCTGAAGACCATGCCGCAATCAGGGCATTCGTAGGGTTTGAGTGCAGCATGGGAGCGCTGATGGATGTGCAAGGTCACAGCACACTGAAAGCCCTTATTGCATTCAAGGCACCTGTAAGGGCACTCTAATGAATGACTCTGCATGTGAGCATTGATGGACACTCTGTACTGGAACTCTTTGCGGCACAGTGGGCAGCGGTAAGGCTTCTCCAGGCTCTGCTGGCAGGCATGAAGCTTATATCGGATCAGAGATGTAAAACAATCACCACAATGTTCACATTCAAATATCTTTTCTTCCCTGAACTCTCTTAGCTGAGAACGCTTATAAGAGACCAGTGTTGAATCTGACACACCGTTTTGTTTGTGTTCACTGCGGTGCTTGATGAGGCTGCTGCGATGCTGAAAGGTGAGGCCACATTCTTTACAGGTGAGAGAAGCCTGCTCATCTTGATGCATATGGAAATGGCGATGGAGGTCGTACGTCTCTCGTCGAGTGAAGCTTTTGCCGCAGTCACGGCAGCTCAGGCGGCTTTTCCGCTGCTTATCCACATCAGCCACCTCGTGGCACTCCTCATCGTCCCCCGTCCCCCTGTCCTCTCCTTCTTCAGGTTCTTTACTTTGCACTTCACCTTTGGGTTCTTCTTCTTCTTCTTCTTCCTCCTCTTCTGACATTTCCTCTCCCTTTTCCTCTTCTCCCTCCTTAGAGTCACCATCACACTCCATCTCTACACTCAGATCTGTCAGTTCTTCTTCCTCATCTTGTGCTAGAGGATCTTCAGGTCCTATGGTACTCCCAGTATCCAAGCCGAGGTCTTCTGTTGTCTGGTGTTCTGGGGTCCCTTGATGTTCATGCCCTATGCAAAAAGAACACACTATAATATTTCTTTTTCTGAGGATATGCGTAAATCATTTATATACAGAACTGCGCAAAAGTCTTAGGCACATGTAAAGAAATGCTGTAAACCAAGAAATTTCAACATTTAAAAAAAAAAAAAAAACTATAAACAGCAGTAAGTCATAAATAATAATAATAAGAAGAAACCTTTATTTGTCACATGCACACTTCAAGCATAGTGAAATTCATCCTCTGCATCTAATCCATCTGAAGCAGTGAACACGCACGCACACACCCAAAGCAGTGGGCAGCCACACCAGAGCGCCCGGGGAGCAATCAGGGGTCAGGTACCTTGCTCAAGGGCACCTCAGCCCAAGGCCGCCCCACGTCAACCTAACTGCATGTTTTTGGTTGTTTGAACATTAAATGTTCGTATTAAAAATGGATTTGGAGCTTCATCTGCTAGTGAGATGAAACTGCTAAGTGTTTCGAAAAAGGTAGATAATTTAATGGTTAACGTTAAAAGAAGACAGATCTGTGGCATAGTGTCATGTTCTTCCTCTTCTCTCTATCTGTCCCTTTCTGTCTCTTACTCTTTTCAGGGTGGAAATGGTGTTCCAGGTGCACGAGGTCCTCCAGTAAGTTATATTCACATCCTACACTTTTATCTTAATGATAAATCATTCATTAGTAATGTGTAATTAATTCACTGCACTTACCATCACTGTTTTCCTCATAGGGAGACCCAGGAAAGCCCATTCCTGGTCCAAGTGGAGATGAGGTGGGTTTGGAGTTTTTGCACACGTGTTGGAGATGAGATCTCTGTGTGTTTGTGTTATGCGTGTGATGGGCAGAGGGGTTGTGTAAATGTCTCTTTTCAATTTTAAAGGGAGATCCAGGGCCAGAAGGCCCACCAGGCCCCTTTGAACTAGTTGAGCCATCAGAAGAATATTTTCCCAAAGGAGCCAAGGTAAGATATTTAGTTAAATCAGGACACCTGCGTATCTTATTCTACACATATTGCATGACCATTTGTTTGAATGTCTGAGCAAAATGGTAGCAAAGCAGTTTTTAGTAGTGAAGCATTCTCGTGGGCTTATTTCCTAGCAGAATACTAATTTCAAATTAATCATGACCTCACATATGAAGCTGCACCATTTTCACTTTCCTTATGATCTTATCCAAAGTAACTTACAATTAAGACAGGCTACAACTGGGCATTTGAGGGTTCAGGCCATGGCTCAAAGGCCAAGCAGTGACAGCTTGGTGGAATTTGAGCTTATGACCTCCGGATTAGTAGCTCATTGCTTTAACCAATGTGCGGCCACTCCATTGCACATTGTAAGACAAGATCTTGCTTGTCATCTGAGCATTTTTGAGTGCTCTAGATGGCCTAATAGTCCTCCACTTAGTAGTAGAACTGTGGTTACATACCATACCATGATGTACTGGTCTACTCCCTTAAGTCCTGGACCGCTAGGACGGTTTCCTTCCAGAGTTAGTGGAGACTATATGGAAGAAGACACCTAGTAACCAGTGTTCAAGTATGCCTGTGCGGTCAATTTACTTCACTGTGCAACCCACTTCACTCAGTGGGCTAACCTGTCTAGGTAGTGGAAGCTCTTCATGATGCTCTCCAAAGGAAGTAAACATCCGGTCAGTGATCTGCAAGCTGGTGGTCACTTCCATAGAGTGTTTGAGAGTTCATCATCAACACCGGGTGGCTTGGACAGGCACTCATCTGCAAACACAGATAAATTGATGGGTTTTTTAATAAGCTACAATGGGGGAAGCCATGAGCTAATGGATAGAGAAGCAGCTTTGGGACCAAAAGGTTGCTGGTTTGATTCTCTAGAACAGCAGAAATGGCTGAAGTGCCCTTGAGCAAGGCGCCTAACCCCCAACTGGTCTCCAGGCTGCTCTGGGTATGTTGTACATCGCTCTGGATAAGAGTGTCTGCTAAATGCCTGTAATGTAATTTAATGGCAGTATCTTTGGTCGGAATGCTGGCTTTGGTAATACCATGATGTTTGAATTCCCGTTCAGTATGCAGACTTACCTGATTTAATTTGTCTTAAGTGAAAGCCACTTCATATGTGCGTCTTATACTAGTACATATGGCAAGTTGCCCCAAGTCCAGGTCTTACTGCAAGACCATTGTTTTACACTGGGGTCAGAGACCCTCCACACCTTTAAGGAACGTCCTTACTAGTTCATGCACTCCCAGTAACAAACTGTCAGTCCGTCTCTGGTATATATGCAGGAACTCTAAAACATTCTTCACAGCCCAAAATAAAGGGTTACCAGATGACATTGAGCAAACTTTCCATGTGTTAGCAAAGAACACGATCATAGTATTGTCTGTCCTCAGTAGTACATGTGACCCTTTTAGTGATTAATGAAAATGTTGCAGCTCAAGCCATACAGCTTTAATATGCTGATACTGAGGCTCATTCTTCCATCTTCCTGTCAGATGTTTGTCCTTGTCACTTGGTGCTGAGACTGTGCATAGCAGACAACTGTCCAGACAGGGAAGTATGAATTGACTCTGGTGTTGCAAGGGCTTTATGAAGACTTGCACACAATTCTTGAGCACCCCGGTTGCTCCAGCCAACCTAAAAGAAATGACTTGGTAACTCTATCACTCCATTTTTGTAAAAGTAGGGAAATTGCTTGTATTCCTCATCAACTGTAATGGGGCAGATTTCTTCTCCTCACTTATAATTTCAAAGAAATTGCCGAGGCACACCATGTACAATATCTACTGTCTGTGTCTCTAGCATTAACTGCACTTCCACAGTCAGTATAGTCAATTGGCTTGCTTCTTGCACCTCTGTGGGGTGGATCTCTGTGGACTGGGGTGTTCAGCAGTGGTCAAATGAGAAAATGTGGACAGCGTGCTCAGTAGCCAGTGATCTGAGATCAATTCTTTAATTGCAGAGGGATAAATCAGCCCATTTCTTGACCACATACAGTAGCTTCAAAGCTGTCACTTTATTTGAATTGTGCTTTGACAGTCTTTGCCCTGACTTGAACCTCCTTTTTGTTCTGGTCCTCTACTTTGGAGCCAGTGCTGCATCCTGCCTAACTCTTTACATCTGCTCTTGAAACTCATTTTTTCGAAAATGTAGCATGCTTTGATCGTGTTTCTCGCAAGGACAAGCGATCATCCAGTGCATCCTGAACCTGTGTGTCAAAGATCTCCCCAGACACCAGAGGTGTTTTCACCAGCATTTAATCAAGCCAGACCACTCTTCTCATTTGTGTTTACAGACCCAGTGAGTTCTGATGCCCCTTTGGTATGGATACCACATCTTGGAGCACTGTCTATAAGATTCTTTTTCCCATTAAATCTCCCATCATTAGCATTTTCTCCTTGAGTTCAAAGAGCAAATGCACCATGGTGTTAGCAATACACCTCTTCTATATTTGGGTGGTGTCCAGTGCAGGTTTGATAGCAATGCTTTGTCCACTTGTACCACTCTCTGCTTTGAGCCTCTGTAATTTTAGCACTGATTTCAGTTCTATGGTTCGTCATTTGCCATTGCAGCCATTGTCTGCACTCTTATCACAGATTGCCTGCCCTCTTCAATGTGTTCAAGAGCTAATTATGAAACTAGCCCACTGTCGAATAGCCCTGCATCTCCTCGGAGTCCTTTACAGCCATCAATTTCTGGAAAACTGAGAGGGCCAACAGGTCCAGGCTCATCCTTGAGATGAAATCAGTCACAGTAAAACCAGTGTCACAAGTGCAAAAACAGGGGCAAAATACAACACTGGGCAAATAATGTATATTCAAGTCTGTATAGTCACTATATAGGGCTGATACACCACAAAATGGGTCAGGCAATTAAATCTGTTGGATTAGGTTGGATTGAAGGATCTAACTCCATCGTTAAGCTTAGAAAACTGCAGATCCTGAAAGTACATCATGGTCTTGTCACGCCACGCAGTTGTACCAAGCTATATTGAGCTCTGCACTGTTGCATTGGTACTAAAAGAAGAAGAGGGGTAAATCAGCCCATTCCTTGACCACATAGCTTCAAAGCTTCAAATATACTTTATGTATAACACGTACACTTAAGCACAGTGAAATTCCTCTCTGCATTTAATCCATCTGAAGCAGTGAATACAGAAATGAGCAATGAGCACACACATACTGTACCCAGAGCAGTGGGCAGCCATACTACAGGGTCCAGGGAGCAGCTGGGGGTTAGGTACCTTGCTCAAGGGCACTTCAGCCCAAGGCTGCCCCATGTTAACCAAACTGCTTGTCTTTGGACTGTGGGGGAAACCGAAGCACCCGGAAGAAACCCATGCAAACACGGGGAGCACATGCAAACTCCACGCAGAAAGGACCCCGTTGGCTGCTGGGCTTGAACACAGAACCTTCTTGCTGTGAGGTGACAGTGCAAACAACTACTGTACACCACCCAGGTCTTCCTTTTACCCAATGCTTGCTACTGCATCATCTGCATCCCAAAAGCAGTAAGGGCGTTCATTCTCTCCTATCTACAGGGCAGAACAATAGTATGATTGAAAATATTTCCAATATCATTTTATATGTAAATATTATATTATGGCATATTA
The DNA here is from genome assembly GCA_026167865.1 of Notarius quadriscutis. Classification (NCBI taxonomy): domain Eukaryota; kingdom Metazoa; phylum Chordata; class Actinopteri; order Siluriformes; family Ariidae; genus Notarius; species Notarius quadriscutis. The sequence goes on along the minus strand of JANZLB010000024.1, from coordinate 10,002,690 downwards.
TTCCCACAGAATTAAAAGAAGACGTAAAAAACAGGAACTGAATATCGACAATAATACTGTATACAATAATATGTCACATCAGAAAGAAAAGAAGATGGATGGATTAATGGATAATCATATTATTTTAGGGGGAAAAAGGACCTGATGGAGACCATGGACTCCCTGGATCAAATGTAAGTGTGTGTATGTTGATCTGGCTGTCTGTTGACACGAGCCACTTCATTTGTGTCTCTATGGTTTATTCTACATGATTAATTTTAGGAAAGAAAATTAATAAGAATAAGAAGAACCTGAGCAAAAACAATAAGGTTACAGCACCTTTGGTGCTTGAACCCCTAATAATATGTGAAAGTGGGGAAGGGAAGTGTTGGAGAAGGGTACTACTTAGTTTTTTGTTTTTAAAAAGGCTGTAACTACAGGGGTTATTTATCTCATCATCTCTAGCCATTTTATCCGGTACTGTGGGGGAAACCGGAGCACCCGGAGGAAACCCATGCGGACAACATGTAAACTCCGCACAGAAAGGCCCTCACCGGCCACGGGGCTCGAACCCGGACCTTCTTGCTATGAGGCAACAGCGCTAACCACTACACCACCATGCCGCCCAGGGTTATTTATAATAATCTGAATAGGCCTCCAAGAAAATTAAGTAAAGCCTCCAGATAGCACAAGTCCAAATACAGAGAACTTTCTCCACATATGAGGGTACTTCAAAAAGTTCTTGGCCTCACCCGGAAACCAGGGGCGTAACTCCCATATTGGAACATAACTGTATACTATAAAGTCTTATATCACTGTTCACAAAAGCTCAAATGAAAGTAGCAAAGAAAAAAGGAGAGGAAAGAAAGCTTGGAGCTGGTGTACTCTTGCTCCAGGACAATGTGCCCGTCCACACAGCACAGGTGGCAGGGGCAGAAGCAGCCAAATGTAGCGTTGAACTGTTGCCCTATGCACCTTACTCACCCGCCCTGGCACCGTCTGACTTAGATCTGTTTCCCAAACTGAAATCCTACTCACATGGTGGCCATTTTCAGAGTGATGAAATCATCCATGCTGTTGAGGAGTATCTGGAGGCTCAAGACATGACCTTCTTCTGGAAAGGGATAGGAAGCTTGAACATCAGTGGACTGAGTGCATTGAAGTTAAAGGAGACTATGTTGAAAAATAATACAAGAACAATCTTTCTGCTGTGACGTTTTCTGGGTGAGGTACTTTTTTGAAGTACCTGCTGATCTACTGATGCAAAGAACTCACAAGGACTTATGGTGCTGTTTTGAGGGATTTTCTAGGTTGTTTACTGATGTATGTGTCTGTTTGCCAGGGAACTGACAGCCCTAAAGGGGAAACAGGAGAGAAAGGCATCGCAGGTTGTCCAGGTCCTACAGTGAGTGAAATATTAGAATGCTCGACACTCAAACAGGGTTCATATCAAACCATCAGTAAGCCTTGCAGTACTTCATGTAGCAATATTCTTGAAGTACGTAGATATCTGTATATTATGGCTGCATGGGTTTATAATGTTTTATATAGGTCATAACTAACATGACAGTTATGCCTTAGTGCATGTACTTGACTTTACTCAACTCAGTTTCTAATATTTATGTTTATTACAATTCATGCGGATGACTGTTTTAATCATTTCACACTGCAACTTATTCAAAGGGAGAATGTGGCTTTCCTGGGCATTCTGGCAGACAAGGAGTTCAGGTACAAAGCCTAATGTGTGTGTGTGCGTGTGTGGTGTTTATAGTGTATTCGTTGTTGATATGTGTTTTGATGATAAGATGATGATGATAAGCCCTTTATTGTCACTAGTCACATGTACCAGCGAAATTAGCCGTCAACCTGTCCGTACATATA
>JANZLB010000024.1:9912046-9926066 GCA_026167865.1 Notarius quadriscutis | reverse complement strand
AGGAGAAATGCAGGGAACAGAGACAAGAACTTCACATCATCTTCATCGATTTAGTGAAAGCCTTTGACTCTGTCGACTGAGGCCTGGCCTGGAAGCTGCTGGAAAAGATAGGAGTACCACCAAAATTAGTGAACCTAATCCACGGCTTCCATGACAGCATGCAAGTAAAGGTCTCCTTAAAGGGAGAAACAACTAGAAAGTTTGCCATCACCACTGGCTTTCAGCAAAGCTGTATTCTTGCACCAACTCTGTTCATTTTAGTGTTCAGCTTCATAATTAGCACGGCCCTAGAAAGCTTGAAGGAGTGTGGTATTGGTCTGCATTATCAGCTGGATGGAAACCTGTACAACCTGTGCAGGCTGCAGACCAACTGTGCTTTTCTGGATATCATCCTGGCTCTGCTTTATTCTGATGATGCTGGTTTTGCCAGCACAGCATGGAAAGACATACAAAGGATTGCCGATGCCCTGGATGCTTCTTTCACTAGCTGGGGGCTCCTCATCAGCAAAGAGAAGACAGAGATACTACACCAGCCCAAAACCCCAGACACCACCCCAGTTACCCTAGATGGAACTCCCCTGAAGGCAGCAGGCAAGTTCATCCACCTTGGAGGGATGGTTACTGATGATGCCAATCTGGATGGAGAAATTCAGAGGAGGATTGCTCTTGCTACAGAAACATTCAGCTCATTCCAGAACCGTGTGTGGAAATGAGCCAGCCTGTCCCTCTGCACAAAGCTGGCTGTATACCAGCACATAGTCCTAGCCATACTTCTGTATGGTGTAGAATCATGGATGATGCTCAGTAAACACATTCATCAGCTGGACATGTTCCATCAAAGATGCCTCCGACAAATCATGAGCATCCGCTGGTGGCATAAAGTGACCGATATGGAAGTGCTACGTTGGGCAAAGTTGACCTCAGTTGGCACAGTGGTGAGAATATCAAGGTTGCGCTGGCTGGGACACACCTGCCGCATGCCAGATAACAGATTACCAAAACGCATTACGTTTGGTGAACTGTCTTCCGGCGCATGTTCCAAAGGCAGACCCAAAAAGAGATGGAAAGATGCTATCAAAGAGAATTTGAAGGTTTTTGGAATCAGCTCGGATTGGTACACACTCACCCAGTCCAGACCAGGCTGGCGAGCAGCAGTCCGTAAAGGTGCTGAGTTGGCAGAAGCTGCTGCAGCAATGAAAGCAGCCCAGCAGAGACAGAAGAGACATGAACACCGACAGTGTCCCCCATCATCATTCATGATGGGGACATAATGAAGGAAGGAATGTATACTTTTGACCCTGTGTTGATTTCAGAAAGCCCAAAGAAAATTGTGCACCGAATTCTAGGTTTTTAAAAAAGATGTATGCCACAGAAAAAGAACAGTTCAGAGAAGTAATTGAAAGCCCAAATATTGCCATGACATTCATATCCAAGATGACATTCACATCACTGTATGTAAACTTCTGACCACAACTGTATATAAAATATAAAACCATGTTAAATTTTTACCCTGATGGACAAAGATACTACTGGCAGCTTTAAAACTGGGGTCAGATGAGGCTACCACGAGGTCTTTTATTTGCCATGGACATTTATTTGTCGTGGTCTTTAATGGTGTGCATGTTTGTTTTATATTCCATAACTAATTACTAATATTTATTATTATTTTTCTATGTTTTTCATTCCTGTTGGCTAACTATAAATGTAGTATTTGCCAATGCAAAAATGTATTGCTTGCCTTTATTGATATTTCCACTTTGTTTATCTATATATTTTTTAATTGTGATCTTGATTTTTTTATTGCCATACTAATTAGTATGGCAATAAAAACATTAGACTGAATCACCGTTGCTAATCTGGTTATTTTTATAAACAGTAAAAGCCCAGCACTCATGCCAAATTTTCACATGTAAGGAATCAGTGAATATTTTCCACCCTGGTAAACTGAGCAACTGTTATGTTAACTTAACTCTCAGCTCACTTATGGCCTGCTTTGTAGAAATACTTCCGGTCTACAGCAACATGATTAATAGATTTGCCTTTCACCATCAGACAGAGGTGTTTCAGCAGCGTTGGCTTCAGGGGGTGCAGGTAAAAGGAAGAGTAGGTTTAGCGGTGCTGAATTGGAGGTGCTGGTCTCAGAAGTAACCCGGTGCGAAGGGGAATTGTTTGGCCCGGCCGGCAGACTCAGGCGGCGTGAGAGAGAGCGAATATGGGCTGGAATCTTGGAGCGTGTGAACGCTGTATCCCGAGTCCCACGCACTCTTCGGGAAGTAAAGAAACGTTGGGACGACCTGAAGAGACGCAACGGTGGAAAACTGGCAGACGCAAGGTTCCGTTCATGGCTTCCATCCAGTAGAGGGAGTGCAGTTCTGGGAGGGCCTAGCCAGTTGAGCCCCAGGTTTCACCAAGCCCGACAAAAATTGAGTACAAGGGGGAAGGCCAGTTTCTCCTGTTTCTCTGACACTGATCCAGGTGAGGAAGGTTAACCACTTGCATGAAAATTAGATTTGCATTCTTCAGTTTTTTGCCTTTCCTTTTCCAGTACAGTATTTTGTATGTTTGAATGTGTCTTTTCTATTCCTGGTGTAATAATATGAACATAAGTGTACCTATTGGACACATTAATATATGATTTATGTTATATTTAACAATTATTCGCCGAAGGTGAATAATAACCTTGACTTCATCTCAGATATTATTCACTGAGCCTGACGGGCATAATTGTTTTAGCATAAATACGCAGGTGATTTATTTAAAACGTTTTTTAAAATCATATTAAAAAATAAATTATTTGAGCTTTAAAAGCAGCATGCAAATGTAATAAAGGCACGGCGCAGACTTGTCACTTATCTACGCCAAGTCACATAAAAGACTTTGTTTTGAAACAGATAAAATAAATCACAATTCCACTTTACCTTTGAATAGTTTTTGACCAAACTTCGTAGCATCTTTAGTGCTTTCAGAAAGAAAACGCTGTTCCTAAATTTGTAATTCTTTCTCACTTATGGTGACGAAGCAGTTGGCTGCCGTTTTGCAGAGTTGCTCGAGGTGATTGGTCGAGAAATTTGGACTATTTCTCGACAATCAGCACTCGTGATTTCCTATAATCACCTGCGTATTTATACTGAAGAGTTATTTCGAATGAAATTGTCCTTAGCCCTATAGCCACTGATACACACACACAAATATAAAGGTCAGTCCCTGCCATACACTCCCTGTGGATCCTGTTTCAAGGTGTTCCCTAAGACTTTATGATCAGTGGTGTGTTTTCTAACCAAGCAGTGCAGCTGGACTTTTGAAGAGGACGACTTAACAAGTACTTTTTAGCCGAGCTGAATTCTTTTCATCGTTTCTAATAATCTATGGAGATTTTAGGTCCGGAGATGATTAAATAAACAAACACACAATGCTTCGATTTACCTTAAAGTACATGGTATATTATTGTCTCCACCTCCTGAATTTCAATCAAATCCTACTTATCTCCTTCGTTCATGAAGCTTTATTGGATTATTTTTAAAGCATGCACTACAGAGAAAATACATTTTAGGTATAAAAGGTACAGATATATTAAATAAAAAAAAAACTCATACAAAACATGATTATACAAAATAAAAGCCACTTCTGAGTATGGAGCAACCTTAATACTGTACCACCATGTTAAAATGGACGTCTTCTGTATTTCCAAACCAAAAACATACAGCAGTTTTGAACAGCTACTGTATCTAAACTATTATTTCAACTTGGATGTTTTAGATATTCCAGACCATGATCATGTTGAGACATTATTCTTAACTACACAAGTAGTTAACTGCTATATTTAAAGCTTCGACAGACCTAAAAGAAGTGATACTGTATTTCACTGTTAACATCCAACTGCAGGCAATATTTCCTACAATCATTTCACCTTTCATGTAGGAAGGAGCACACGATTCACATTAAAACCATGACAAACTGTGCACTTCTACATCTAGTAGAAACTGTTTTCAGAGTTTAGTGTCGTAAGTGGAAAAATCTCCCATGCAGCACTTGTGGACAATACTTTAAAATGGCCCCTAAAAAGTACAATGAGTTTGTATTTATAATGGCATCATATTTATATCTCTCCTCTGGCATGTTTCAAGTAATGTTCATGCAAAGCTGGAAGAAAAGCAAAACTAGCACCACAGTCTGTGCACACTAGATGCCCAGCTTTGCGCAGTGTTCCACTGTGAATTTCTGTAGTTTTCACAGAGCTCATGTAAGTACACATAGAGCTTTTTATTTCTTTTGTTCCTAAACGTGTGGGCTTAGAACCTGATGAATCAAGTGGAAAAGTCATCATATTTTGTGCAATACTGATATCCACTCCATGCTGGGTTTGTGTTTGAATTGAATCCAGAGGGATGGAAGCGAAGCGATGGCCATGAATGAGATCTTGACAAGATTCTGAATTATTTTGATGAGATGTAGAAATGCTAAAGAGGAAGTCGTTTTTGTCAGATGGAGTGTGTTGCTCTTTCTTCAGGTATTCGTATCCATGATTGTTTTGATAGCTCAGGCCTTTCGGTGAATGGCAGAGCTGATGACTGAAAAGTAAGTCCAAAGTTTTAAAACTAGCAGCACACTTACCACATTCATAAGGCTTCATCATCGGCTGTACATCAACTATGTAAGGCATATCCACCTGCGAGTTTTTAAAACAATGCGTGACTCGATGACGCTTTAAGACTATGGAAGTGGAAAAACCTTTCCCGCAAATGTCACATAAATGAGGCATGCTTGACTGATGCCATTCCTGTTGGTGGTACTTCAAACTTGTAGCATTGGAAAAAGTGTGAGGACAGATGGGGCAAAAATATGCATTAAGCTCTGGATGTTGCTGCAGGTGCTCCATGTAGATACTGGCAAAGCGAAAACCCTGACCACATTTTGGACAAAAGAAGCGGCCTTGTCTTTGTTTGTGCATGCGCTGGTGATGCCAAAAGTTGCTCCAGTTTTCTGAGATTTTTCCACAGTGGCCACAAGTGAAGCCCTTACCCCGAGTATGACTTAGCATGTGAGCTCTCAGTCTTCCTACGTGCCTGAAAAGCCGTCCACAGCGTGGACACAAATACTTCCTTGGGTCAGATTTCTGGTCCAGACTGTTTAACAGGGCTACAATGTAACTGGCTTTAAAAGGCTGACAATGACTGAGGTTGTTTTGAGGATCATAAGCAGAGGTGGCTATCACTTGAGTGGGGCACGCTAGCAGTGAAGGGAATTTTTTACGTTTCTGAGGTTGGAAAAAATCAGACTGCAGTACTTTACACTGCGTACTCTGGTATTCCTGTTTACAAGGTTCAACCAAGTTGTGTCTCTGCACTTTTATGGCTGTGAATTCTGTCTTTGCAGCCTGTGAGCCTTGATCTGTTTTCGACGCTGTGGTTTTGGTTTCTATCTTGACTGAAGCATGACTCTGTGGCTTTGTCTTTGCAAGCCACATTGATAAACAATGTTTTGTATGTGTGTCAAGCTCAGAGCGAAGACTGTATTTCTGACCACACCTATCGCAGCTGTAACGGTGACTATCGGTGTGTGCTTGCACATGAACGTCATACTCGTCTCTTGTGCTGAAGCACTTTCTGCAAAGATGACACCTGAAGGTTACAACACCAGCAATTTCCATTTCTTTTAAAGTAGCATGGGTCTGCCTTTTCCCGTCGCAGGTATGACCTTTCAGCGTCCCAATCTGCGAAAATCCTTTCCCACATTTGGAACACAGAAAAGGTTTGATGGACCAGTGTACTCTTTCATGGACACGAACCGTGCATGCCTGCGTAAATGCTTTGCCGCACACTCTGCAAGAGTATGGTTTTTCTCCGCTGTGAGTCCGAAGATGTATTTTAAGCACCGATTTGTAGGGAAAGACCTTTCCACAGATAGGACAAGCTACGGGTTTTCTGCTTCTATTGAGAGGCTCGTTGCTTTTGTCTGGGCAGTCGTTTCTAAAAATGCTCACTTGGTTCTCTTTTGGTGATGTTGCACTCTTGGGAACAATGGCTTTGTTTTGATAAATGCTAGAATTTTGCAAGGTTAAACTTTTCGGTGCATTATGGATCTTTGTGTGCGATCTGAGGTTGGAAAGTTGAGCAAAGGCTTTACCACAAACCTGGCAACTGAAAGGCTTCTCACCCGTGTGGACACGCCGGTGGATTATGTAAGCTGATTCATGATTGAATGGGCGTCCACAGAACTCGCACTTTATAATTCGCTTTTCCTTGCGTGGGCGGCCACGATACGAGAGACCATCTTTTTCAAGATCTGTATTCGCTGCCTTACTTTCTTCAGAACCACATTCACCTACAGTCAAAGATTCCTGATTGTGCTGCTGATCACTGTCCATCTGCTCAACATCTGGAAGTGATGCATGTATAGCAGATAAGCTATCTGAGGCATTACTGTCATTCTCCTCACTTGTTTGTTTGGACTGTTCGATAAGTAAAGAGGATCTCTGAAGTTCAACCTGTAAACTGTCACGTTTGTGATTAGCGTCAGACATTTTCCCATCAGAATCATCTTTCGATATAGACGTTTCATCATACGAAATACCAGACAGAGGCTTGTCATTAGGTGCTTGCATTCCCGTAGGGTCGTGTACAGATTTTGTTGGTGCAGTAGATGTATTTTCATGATTATCAGAAGAGTCCTTGTTAGTAATGTTCACTGGATCATCATTCTGTCTGTTGTCTTCTACAGGAGACCTATTCGGCATACAGGTGTTCTCAGTGATTGTGCAGGACTCCTTCGTTGCAGGATTTTGGTCTGGTTCATCCATTGTATCCTCATGTGAACTTTTCATTAGTTCAGCACCTGACATTGCAGTGTTACAAGAGAATCAAATTCCATGTGCCCTTAGACTAGGCAGAACAATACGACTAGCAAATGAAGTAATCATTATAAATAAGGTGCTGTTGAGTAAGAGTTGTAAAGCTGTTCAAAAAGCCACTGTGCTTTTAACACTGTTTGTTCAGATGTAGAGATATAGCAACAAAAATGGAAGGTTGTCATTGTGCGTGAGTGCAGTATTTTTTAAATATCTATGTTCCGTTATTGGCCAAGCTCTTCAATTCCATCATCCTTTGCTTGCTTTCCTGGTTTGTCCTTCCATACAAGCAGCCCCAGCAGGAACCTGAAGTAAGATCAGACATAAAATTTTATTTTAACACGAACAAAAAAGTACAATAGAAACTTTACAAGCAAGCTTGAATAAGATTTTAAACCAGATATGAAATAAATGCAAAGAATAAATTAACAAAAAGAAAACGTTAAGAAGGGATAGGTTTAAAAGTTAACATACATAAATGTAACAAAATACTATGACATCTTTTTGCACTGAAACACATTTAGTTTTTGTTTTGAATATCACTTTTTTCAAAATTTTAATCCAGAACTATGCCTACCCTGGTTGAGTATCTCTATCCTTTTCCCCACTGCATAATGATACCCAATAAAACTTGCTGGAGGTTATGGAGACTAGCAGCAGGTAAATTTGCTATGGAACCACCTAATTGTTTATTACAGTACAATAGAGATGACGGTTTTCCGCGATCACGGTAAACGGACGGAAAACACGGAATCCAGTATTTGAAACGGAAATGTCCAAAAAGTTTATTTGCACAAATTAAAACTAAATATTTTGTATCAAATAAGCCATTATGGTGTCGGACTTTGCCTTTAACCTCATTGGGGGATTTCTAAGGCTCGCCCGGAGTGTGCATAAATCGCGTGTGCTTATTGGTTGTTTGGTATCTGAGCTGGGTGTCCTAGCCAATAGCCTCGCTGCTCTCATACATAGACCGGTATTTATGTTGCTGTGCCAACATGAACAAAAATGGCGACCAGACCAGCATTTAAACACGTGAAACGATCAGCGCCTTATCAAATGAATTATCAAGAGTGAATCAATTTCCCGATGAACTATATGAAGACAACGGTATCTTATTTGCCAAATACTGCCAACATTCTATAGAGATTATGGTGCGCCTTGACAGAATAAAAGACCACGCGAGCCACTTGGAGTCAGATTCTCTTTACTACTCTAACATGCAAGTGTGAATAAACAGGACAGAAAAACAACTGTACTACTAAGTAGTGACTACTTAAACTTATACTATAAGTGTTATAAATCAGAAACGCCAACGATTCAAAGAATCCAAGTTCAAGACAAGGCCCAACACTAGCAGTGGTACAGATGCCGGTGATGGACCAAGACAGGACCAACATCGTATGTTTGGGGAACCGAATTGAAAAACCTATGGGAACAATTTGTGCTTGATTTTGTAAAAAGGTGTACAGTTGCAGATATTCTTCTGAACCCGTTTATTGTGAAACACTGTAAACAGGTTTTTTTTTTTTAATTTTATGAATTCAGCATTTATTAAACTTTAAAACTAGAAATCAAAATGTAATTTACAAGTGTATTTCTTTGTTTTATATCTACCACACATACACAGTGTTTTAAAGCAGTCCTAAGTCCTTAAAATTTGTGTCATATACAGGAAAACCTGAAACCGGTGTTGAAATGGAATTTAGTAAAACTGAAACGGAAAGATCCTGAACTACAAAGCTGAAAATCATCGTCTCTACAGTACAAGAAAACCTCAACGAATTCAACAACTCAATTCTAAAAAAAAGTTGGGATGCCGTGAACAAACAATACAATGACAAGATATTTAAATGTTCAAACTGATGAACTTTTTTTTTTTTTGGTAAAAATATACCCACTCTCTACGTTGATGCCTGCAACACATTCCAAAGAATTTGGGACGGGGCAACAAAAGACTGGGAAAGTTGTGTAATGCTCAAACAAACAACACCTGTTTGGAACAGACGACAGGTGATAGTATCATGAATGGGTATGAAAGGGGTATCCTCAAAAAGCTCAGTTATTCACAAACCAGGATGGAGCGAGGTTCACCACTTTAAGAACGTACTTCAAATGTATAACTGCGTAGAATTTAGTGATTTCATCACCTACAATCAATATCAAAAGATTCAGAGAATCTGAAAATCTCTGCATGTAAGGGACAAGGCTGAAAACCAACATTGAACACTGGCGACCTTTGATCCTTCAGACAGCACTGCATTAAAAACTGACATGACTGCATAAAGGACATTACCACATAGGATCAGGAACACTTTGGAAAACTGCTGTCAGTAAACACAATTCGTTGCTGCATCTACTATGCAAAGCAAAAGCCATACATCAACATCATCCAGAAATGCTACCAAATTCTCTGGGCCTGAGCTCATCTGAGATGGACGGACGCGAAGTGGAAAAGTGTGCTGTGGTCTTACAAATCCAAATTTCAAACCGTTTTTGGAATCATGTACTTTGTGCCCTCCGGGCTCAAGAAAAAAAGGAAAATCCAGATTATTACCAGCACAAAGTTCAAAAGCCAACATCTGTGATGGTATGGGGGTGTGGTTGGTGTGCAAGTTACCCATGCTATGGGCAACTTGCACATCTGTGAAGGCACCATTAATGTTAAAAAGATACATATACAGGCTTTGGAGTAAGATATGCTGCCATACAGATGATGTCTTTTTCAGGGACATCCCTGTTTATTCCAGCAAGACAAGTTACAATAGTGCCACCATCATTTACTCATTAGATGCTTGACCGCCCGAGTCCGAGGAGTCTGACCACCCATAGTGGTCACGAATCCATCACATTCCTCCATCATTCTCAACAACTGTCTCTTGTCCATTCCAATGACTCTTTCAATCCTTAACCACCGATCAGGCTGTTGATGCTTCCCTTGGTCTGCTGTAGGCACCAAAACAGACGCTGTTCATTGGAAGGCAGAAGTGTCCATTCTAATGCAGTGACCTAGCCATTGGGTGGGTGGGTAGGTAGGTAGATATGCATTGGAATACATGAAGGCATAGTCCCAATTCCTTGCTGCCCTCTCTGATTCAGACAGGTTAGTGGGTGGTGCACTGCACCGTTTAAAGCCTCCACGTACAATTTTTCGAAGGAAACGCACTCATTCAACCTCTAGCTCATCCATAACACCAGTATTTAACGCCCACGTTGCCGCATTGTACATCAATCTCAAGCTGATAAAGGCGACCATATACTTCCCTCTTGTCTTAAGCTGCACTTGATCTGTGAGCACTCTTTAGTTCTGCAAATTTTCCAGCAGCTGATGCAATATGATGCTGAACAAATTTTTGGGGATCGAGAGAGAGGAAAATATTACACAAAGGTACTTGAACTCAGTGGTGTTAGTGATCTTGTAGTTATCAAGCTTAACCAGAATTTTGGCTGTTGGGTCGTCGCTGTTACCATTAAAGACAATCGTTTCAGTTTTCTTTTGGCTAAGCATGAGTCCGCATCTCTTGTAGACCTTCTCTGTTATTACCAACCCATGCTGTAGAGCCTCCTTAGTTTAAAAAAAAAAAAAAAATGAGGACCTTGTCATTGGCATAGAGAATGTCATAACATGCCAATGTTCCAGATGCTAGGTGTTTTGACCGTTGTTCTCGGTCAGTCGCCTCAGTTGGAATGTGGCTTTGTAGTAAAAAAAAAAAGTGCAGGTGCTAAACTGGTCTGCCTGCCTCCTATTGAAAATGTGTGATGCATTATTAAGCGTAAAATAACAGTGGAGACCCTGGATTGTTTAGCAACTGAAGTCGCACATCGAGCAAGAAGGCAAAGAATTTCTTGTTCAAAACTTCAACAATTAGTGTCCTCAGTTCCCAAACGCTTACTGAGTATTGTTAAAGGAAAAGGTGATGCAACACAGTGGTAAACATGCCCGTTTCAACTTTTTTTGGAACATCAAATTTACAGGAATCAAATTCTGAATGTATATTTACACAAAACAAAGTTTCTGTTTGTATTGTATTAATGTTCATTTGAATATAGGTCTGAATCCAGGATTATCTGTATACTGGCTGAATGTTTGCCTGTCATCATGACATGACACCTGCGAAGTAGGAGTGTTGCTGTTATGGGACCATCCTATGAGATGAGCAGAAAACACTCTGATGCCCATCAGTTGTCTGAAGGTTTGACTTTCCCTGCCTAAAGCTTATGCAAACTAGGTCTGGTTCTTCTGGGTGCTGGAACACAGAACCAGGTTGTGATGAGCTAAAAGTGCTGTGCAGATGGTCCGTTTGACGATCCTGGTTGTGCCATTTTAAAGCCAGCACACTCACACATCCATCCATCTAGTACTGTGCAAGTCTTAGGCCTCCTATTTTTTTTCTCATATAAACTGTTATAGATTTCCATTTTATGACTTCTACATTATTGGGTCAGTACAAAAACATTTTAGAGTTCCAAATGTTCGTTTTCCAGCACAAAATTAATTATTACAGAAAAAAAAAAAAAGTTTGTATCTGAGCAGCAGGTTACACAAGAGAGCACTTTTCAGATTTAAAAAAAACAATGAAGGCTACTGGATTTTGGTGCAAAATGAAGAAGCGAGTGTGACAGTCAAAGTGTCCAGAAGAACTGTGGCTGGTTCTGCAAGATGCTCAGTAAAACCTACAGCTCATTTCCTTATAAAACTGCACTCATTGTACTATTTATTTATTTTACGCAAAGGGTCGTCTCACACCAAATACTGATTTTCTTTCATTTATTATGGTTTACTGCTGTTTATGGTACTTTTAAAACATTTCATTTCATTATTGTTAAGCCATTTTTGGTCTACAGCATTTCTTTACATGTGCCTAAGAATTTTGAACAGAACTGTGTACAGGCTGATATATCCTGTATAAATGAGAAATATTGATCGACATCAACTGGCCTGTTGTTCCTTAGAAACACTTCTGTTAGCTCATGCAAACATACTCCGCTATGATTGTCAGTCATCTCCGCCAGTGAAAATAAAATCAGTAGGTGCAGATGAATGATAATCACAGCTGTGCTATTTCTCAGTGCAACAATGATTCTCAGGGTGATACTCAAGTAACTGCAGATATTTTAGGGTTATCACTTAGACCTTATACACAAATTTAATTCAAAACATTACTCTAAACCTTAAAACTATTTTTGTTTTAGTAACGTATAAAAATAGGAATGTCAAGATGGGTACGGACTATTGGGAGGGGGCAGCTGAACTTTTTCCGGTAATCAAGTTTCCAGTTTTGGTAAGCCTGTGTCCACTGTAGCTACACATGTCTGATACAGAACATGATGTGGTCTTCTGCCGTTTTTGCTTTTCCATCACTTGATCTCAGATTTTGTTATTTTTCTTCACCATTTGTTAGTACATGCGAGAGAACAAAGCCCGAAAAAAAATATAAAATAGGAAAAATAAATAAATTGGGGGGGGCTTGGCAAGTTTTTTTGTTAAACATGGCTGCCATTTTGTGATGAGTGAGAGCTGACTTAGTGATACTGACATGAACAGGTCTCCTCGGAGTCATTTTATAGATTTCAACACAAGCTTTCAATTTTCGATGTAAATCACAAGTAGGGCTGAAACGATTCCTCAAGTAACTAGAATAATTCGATTACTAAAAATGATTGATGCATTGTTTTTTCTTCGTTTAATTCCTATCAGTTTACTGGGTTTCGCACGGATTATTACTACTATGGCGCAACGAGCTGCTGTGGATACGTGACGTGAAGGAGACGTTGGACGTGATTTGACGGCGAAGTTTGCAAAATGGAGGAAGAGGAGTATGGGCAGAGAAAACGACAGAAAATGTCAAGTTTCAGATCATTTCAAGATAAAACAGAGCAAAGACTGTGTGGAGTGCATCTACTGCAAAAGCCAAATTAACCTAACAAAACAGCACATCGTCAATGTTACAGCACCTCAACAGAAAGCATCCAGTCCACAGAGCAGATCTGAGACAAGGTAACGTAAATCAGTATGATGTTAAGTAATTATGGACATATGCAACGGATAGTTAATTAATATAGTGGCTTGTGGAAAAGTGTTTTGTCAAGTTAAAAATCAGATCATAACATGACATTAGCTTAGCGGGCGCTAGCTGAGCAACGAGCTGATCTGCACTTCTAGCAGACAAAACAGTGCCGTGCAACAAGCAAAGCCTTACCAGACATGCCCAATACATGTCCAGTATAATCCATACTGGTGTTATGTTAGTTGTTTCACCAGCAGCACTTACACTTATTCCATATTTGTTGTTTCATCTCTCTCTCACACGCACGCATAGACCTCACAGTGACGCATGAAATACACAAGAGAGCAGAATATCAGGTGGTGGAAGTAGCAATTGGAGCCTAAAATGTACCAGTCCAATACAGCAGGCATATTCATTATAGTCTGATTGGAGTAATCAGGGTCAGCAGGTGTAGGGTGTAGACCGTATCTTACAGTTTGATATTTAAGCCGAGTAAGAGATATCCATCATAATTATTTCATCTCTTTCAGTAAATCACAGCGTCGCATAGACAGCTTTGTTCAGACAGCTGCATCACGTTCAACTGAGCAAGCAGCCGAGTTCACAGACAGCATTTTGAACATGATTGTCACAGTCATGCGCCCTGGCATTACGCTACATTAAGCTTAGGCATGACGTAACGCAGACTAACTTACATTATGCCCAAGCTTTGTTGGCTTAGGTTGAAAACTTCTTGTTCTGAAAGCAAAGTTACACAAATTAAAGGCATTTTATGCAAATGTATTTTATTTTTATTTACTTTTGTTTGTATAATGTTTCAGGTAGCTTGAAAGCAAGTTACTTACCTGTTTTTACTGTCAGAAAACATTTTCTTTAAAACCTCTGATGTAATGTGCAATAAGGAATTAAAATGTTAATTTTAAGAAAACCAGTTGTTTAGTTAAGATTACCATCTTATTTTCTCTTGTATATTTGCTATTACTCTTTAATAAATCAAAAAAAGTATTTCTTATCCGATTACTCAATGGGGTTGACGGACGATTCGTTCAATGGACGTTTCGTTCACCATAAAGACATTTCGTTCAACCCATGCAGACGTTTCGCTCAGGCTACCTATTCTGCTGAGCTTTTGTATTATTTGTATTATTATTCGTTATTGCGCTCCGCT
>JANZLB010000024.1:9709421-9731875 GCA_026167865.1 Notarius quadriscutis | reverse complement strand
CAGGGTGTACCCCGCCTTTCGCCCGTAGTCAGCTGGGATAGGCTCCAGCTTGCCTGCGACCCTGTAGAAAAGGATAAGCAGCTACAGATAATGGATGGATAATTAATCAGCTAATTAACAGGCTTTCCTAAGTGCAATTGGGTGCTTTTATTTACAGCAGGGGAAAAGACTACAACGTGCAAGACAGGGATTATCAAAGGAGCAGGGATGGATATAAACACTTCACACACTGATGCAAACCCCTACTACATGTATAATTCTCAGTGGCTCAAAGTGAACTCCACATTTGCTAAAATGACATCCTGGGATCCTTTAACAGCCTTGAACGCAGCCATTGCTCAGTATCTGCTTCCGTTTTCTCAGCTGATTATGATGTTCAGTTTATATTCATAAAATTTGCTGGCTTTTTTTTTTTTACTTGGCGACTTCACGTAAGACGCAATAAATATCTAATGACAAGAACGTAGACTCAGCTAGGAAAACTCACACATAAGTACAAAAGACAGAAAATTTAATTGATATTTTCAGGAAGGTGTAATGAAGCTGTATAACAATCCCAAAACATTCACAACTCTCAACCTGTGCAAAACAAACTGAACGGATTAAACACCTTACTACTCTGTATGAAGCTTGTTAATGTTCATTTTGCAACGAACTATGCTGCTATCAAGCAAAAAAACTGACTGTTTGCAATATTTATTTCATGCAAAAAGAATTAGTGAGGATGTGTTTACAAGCCTTCAGAAAAGGTGTATATAAAAGCATCTAAACCACAAAGCTGTACAAGTCTTCTGAAACATTAAATTAGAAACGCAAACCCAAGCTGCTTTCAGCCATGTACTGGCTTCTCTCATATTCTCTTTATAAGGAAACTCACATTTGTTACCGACGTACACTTTTTTTTTTTAATATTTATAAAACATTCACTCATTTTATTTTTCTATAATATAAAATATATAATATTATATTACATGTGTAATGTGTGTGCGCACACACACACACATAAAAGAGACAGACTAATGTCAAAGTACATGCATAACCAGATGCTACCTTTAACTGATTTGCATTTTACATATACTGACAACTTCTCCACTGGCATTAAAAGTAAATTCATGTCGCTCTCACATGCTCTTCCTCAGCTTCTCAAGTGCAGCCTCCTTCTCCCGCAGAAGGTCTTTAAGGCGTCGGATTCTCTCCTGTCGTTTTATCTCCTCAGGGTCCAGCAGTACCGAGGAGTACAGTTCACTCGGTATTTTGTAACTTGTATATGACAACTGTTGACCTGACGATGAAATCTTTTTCACCTCGTTCAGTTTGTTTGGTTTCGGAGTACCTGTTTCTAACTGGCTGCTTGTAGATTTATCACAAGTCTTGTCTTGTGTGCACCTTGAACTGCTGCTGCATGTTCCTGACATTGCTGATTGAACTTCAGGTTGATTCGTCAAAAGGGTAGCAGTGGGCAAAGTACATTTAACATCCTTACTAGTATGCGATTGGCTGCTGTGCGTCGTTTGATCTTCCGACTTTCCTGATGCACTGTTGCGGTTTGTTGAGCTTGAAACCGAACATGCCAAGCTGTCAACTGTACTCTCGTCTCTGTTTGAGTCACCTGAAACACTTTTGGATGAATTGACGCTAGAAGACGGACTTGGCTTCTCTCGTGGTTTAGACGGCGAATTTCCAGCCACTCCCCCTACCTTAGTTCCACAAGGACATGCTGTGCACACCCTCCCGCACCCCTTGGTCAAACGAGGCGGGGTTTTCCGTAAGCCTGAACAACAAGTTGGACTGTCACTTTGACACTTGGTCGTATGAGTTTGTACAGGCTCATGCAAGGAGGAACAGAGGAGATTGATGGTTACTTCTGATCCTTTATGAGCACCACTGGTGGGTGGGGGTTCTTCCTCTGCATCTTGATCGGTCTGAAAGACCTGCCTGTCTGTACTCTGTTCAGTTGATGCACTTTGATTCTCATTGCCACATTCTACTAAACCATTAGATAAAGCTGAAGAATCTGCGTCAATTAACGAAAAGGTATCCGAGCAATTTTTCTCTCCATTCCTCTCCAACCGTTTTCTTTTGCCAGTTTTCACAGGCTGGGGCACCTGAAGGAGGACATAACACAACAAACAGCCAATAAACAAAACTGTTCATATTGTGAGTGGTAGAAAAGAGCAACTGGACTTGCTTGAAGACGTTTCACCTCTTATCCAAAAGGCTTCCTCAGTTCTGTCTAATGCCTATAATTATGGGCCTATAATTGTTTGGGTCATACTTGTCATCAGATTTAAAAACTGGGACTATTTTTTGACAGTTTTAGCTTAGCTGGATAGACTCCCTGATCGACAAACAAGTTTAAAAGTGAAGCTAAAGACTGACTAATAATATTACTCATGCATTTTAGTAGCTGTACTGGGCATGAATAGAGGCCATAGGCTTTGTTATCGGGAATGGAGATAATTTCCAGTCGTACCTCATCAGCTGTTACCAGCCAAAACAAGAAGGACGACTGGGGTGATTTAGATTTAGTGAGAAAATTTGTAAATTTTGATGTGTCGAGGGGAGCTTTTCAGGTAGACGATGACCCACAGATGCGAAATGGTTATTTAAAAATGTTAAATACATAAAGGTCCTTTATAACTGTTATTAGGATCTTTAAGGGAACTAAGGTGCTTTGAAGCTTTTATTTTTCGCTGCAATAAAGTATTAATTCCCTCCAAAGTTTTCATATTAGCAGTGTGATTCTCGAAATACATAAAATAGTATTCCTTTTTACTTCATCAAATTAGTATGTTAATTTTATTTTGATAATGTTTATACCTGCTAGTATTTCCACAGGCATACAATTTATCTTTATTGAAGTTCTTATACCTTTAGTGATCCAGGGTTTAGCTAATTGGTTTTAATTTTCTCTTTGACAGAGTCTTTAATGGTGCATGCGCATTAACAAATTTAAGTTTATTAAAAAAAAAAAGAGGAAAATATTCTGTCCACAGTATTACCGTTTTCGAAAAGAGCATCCCAGTGTACTTGAGAAACGTCATTTATAAAGCTGTCTGCTGAGAAATTTGAAAAGTCACCCACAGTTCTCTTTCCTTTAATTGATTTTCTCTTGGCTGATGTTAGACAAAACTGACAAAAATGATCGCTTACATCTGAAATTATATTTCCACCGTCTGTGACCTGTTCTGGAATATTTACGAAAATGTTATCAATGAGTGACAGTTTTTATGGACACACACAGGCTCATCAATGGTAGGAATGAGATAACAGCTTAAGAGAGACAAATTATGAGCATAAATGACAGTGTGCGCTTTTCAAAATATCTACATTGGTATCTCCCAAGAGAGACACAATTTTCCCCGAGGAAATTAAGTTTTCAATTGTGTCTTCAAAATATACTTGAAATTCTTCTGGCGAATTGTGTTTGCAGTAAATAATGCCACAGACAAATGTTTTTCTTTCCTGGGATGCACATTTCGATCCAAAGAACTTGGAATGCGGTGTTGGTTTTTTCCAAGACAATATAATTTAGAGATTCATCAATAAATATTCCAACACCCCGGATAGACAGAGGCGTTGGAACATATTCGAAATTATAGCCCGGTAATTTAGGTAAACCTGCATCACAATTTAACATGTTAATTTTAGTCTCCGTTACACCAATAATATCAAAAAGAAAATAGAGTTCATCTAGAAGATGGCTTTTGAAATACTCCAAGTTTGATCTGATACTTCTTACATTATTATGAAAGACTGAGAAACTATGTTCTAGATCATCTTTCGTTAAGCTATTTTTCATTTGTTCAAAACTATGAGGGGAATAATATTTGCTACGTATACATGCTGAGAGTTCAGGGTTGTTTATGTTATGTTATGGTCAGCATTGAGGCTAAATAAATCAAGGTCATAAAGACTGGTCAATTTTTCAAGACTTCATTTTGATTTCTTTACATAAGACAGGCTATTATTAAATCTACCATGAAGAGACACAATCTCCCCAGTAATTAAAGTAGGGGAGCTCACATAAGGTGCACTTCATTTCCTTTTCATATGATTTGTTTCTACGTGTAATCATTTGCAGCTTTAAAAGCAATACATTTGTCTATAAAGTTGATTGAAAATTTGTGTTAGTAAAAAGTTAAGTGCACCTTTCTTAACAATGCTACTCAAACTAAAACCTAAATGCCATACAGTACTTAGCTGTTATCATGCCATTTGTCTTATACATTGCTAGCCGCAACGTATTCACTTAACCTCAGCTCATCCAGGTCGCATACAGCTTCTAGTCCGTGAATTTGGGAGTTGTCAGTCTTGTGGACCAAGATAGCTGAACTCTTGGTCCAAAAGTACTTGTACCCGTCGTCAGTTTGAAAAGGTCTTGGCTAAGCGCAGGAGTTCTTGAAGTTTGGGCGGCAGGTGGCTTAGAATCATAATTTGCCCGAGCTCCTTGTTGGGGTCCAGCCCAAAATCTTCAGGCCTTAGGCGATTAGTATTTTTCCTGGCTGCCAGAACCCTCTCTCGAACCACTCGTCTTACAAACTTGCAGATGATGGGTCTATTTCGGTGCTGCCTTCAGCAGCCATGTTGATTTTATGGCGACTCACTGTGAGCAATGTCTGTCAAACTCTTTTACATCTACCCCAACCTTGGCAAACAGTTTAAGGCATATTTTCACCATCTCATCTGCTGTCTCCCTCTCGCTTTTCTGCAGGACACCGGTGATCTTCAAATTATACTGATGGCAGTACACTGTTGCATCGTCAATCTCCTTAGACATAGACTCTACTTTATCGGCCAACAAACCCAACTTGGTGCTAAAACTGTCCATTGCTTTATTTATTTCCATTCTCCAAACTATTAATCCATCACAAGTATTGTTGAGAACTTGAACGTCATCGCTAGTTGGCGAATGACTTCTGTCCAGTTTGTCTGCCATCTTGGAGCACAAAGCCTCATGCTCCTTTGTAAGATTTTTAAGCTGATTTCTCAACTGCTTCGTATCTCCCATAATTGAATATAAAATATACAGTCGTTAAATATTAAATTTAGCGAACTGTAGCTCGCAGTCACTATTAGAAAGTTTGCGCCATCCATGAGATTTATAGTATTTGTTCTGCTCCTCAAAGATTAGACTTTTCTTGGATACTGATTTTGTAGCAAATCATGATATCATCTGTTGACATTACCCGTTTCAAATCACCTCATTACTAGCTCCAACTTGTCCCTGACCCAACTTTTTTTGGAATGTGTTGTAGGCCTGAAATACAGGAATGGATGTATATGAACAAATGAAATATAGTTGACCAGACAAAACATGGAACATCTTTGGTTCATACAGTCTGCAATGAAATACAAGTCTAAGTAAATTTAGAAAATGACCATTTCCATACCGTCCCAACTTTTTCTGATTAGTGGTTGAAGTTATTTGTCTGTTCCTCTACTTAAAAACAAACAAGATGATTTCCTATGGATTGCTCTGTAACTGTGAGACTAGAACATTTTATTTATACATATTTTGACTTGTATATACTTGCATGCTCTCCCCCTCCCTTTTTAATATTTATGCAAACATGATCTCTTTACACAGTTTTCTTTGTTCTTTATTTTGTGCTAGTGAAATGTCCGGTATTAAGAAGGAACAAAATGTCTTGGTCTAACTGACCTTTAGCTGCTCCTCTCCCCCCATTCTTTTTCTGTTCTTTTTGTGATAATCTTCATAGATATATTGCCCAACGATTATTAAACTTTAGACGGAGTAAGGCAGACAACTGTTGTGCATCTCATTTTCTCATTCTCCGAGCGCTCGACATGCTGCACAAAGGAGGATTGACTTGAGTTTAAGAGATTTAAACCCTAGAATCATCCTTATGGTTTTTCTTTTATTTAAGCAACATTTGGAAATAAACCTTTTCCTTGTGGAAGTGCTGAACAGGAAAAGGTGAGCACGTTTCAAAATACCATCATCTACAGAACCATACATTTACTGCCTAGTAATTACACACAACCATACATTTACTGCCTCCGAATTACTAGAAAATGTCTTGAGGCACAATTTAAAAGAGAGTAATTCCATTTTACTTTTTGAAAAAACAAAACCCCCACAAGTCAGTGTAAATATTTGTCTTGCAACAACAGACAAGGAAGATCTTAGCAAAATGTCCAACAACACTTCCAGAAGCAGCAGGGTGACATACATGCTGCGACCATTAGGTTACAAACAAAGCACCTGGACGTCACCACTGTGCAAAGGTGTACTGAATGTGTGCAGAAAGTAATGGGTGCAGGCTAACCCTAACCCTGTCTGGCCTGCAGCTGATCCCCCGGCGCCACCATCATCTGCACCCCTGGCCTGTAGACCACCTTGACCTTAAAGAGCTGTAGAGCTAGATACCAATGGGTGATCTGTGTGTTGGCATCTTTCATGTGGTGGAGCCACTGGAGCAGAGCATAGTCCAAACAGGGGTGATGGAATGGCCCAGAAGGTATTACCAGAGGATGAGGACCACCCAACTTGTTGGCCAGACACTCCTTTCTCAATGGTGCTGTACTTAGTCCCTTGTATTGAGTGTTTGTGGCCAATTTACAGCACCAGATGCTCCTCTCCTTCCTCCATCTGGGACAAAACAGCCCCTAGCCCTCTGTCCAATGGGTCAGTCTTCAAAATAAAGGGGAGAGAGAAGTCAGGGAAGTGTAATAGTGGCCCTCCACACAGTGCAGCCTTTACCTAGGTGAAAGGCCACTGGCACAGCTCCATCCACTGGACTGGATCTGATGACCTCTTTTTAGTGAGATCGGTGCATGCTGGTGACATCCAAATTAGTTGAGCACAAACCAATAAATGGCCAGCCAGCCCCAGGAACTGTCTTAGACCTCAGATAGATCACAATTGCTGCAGTCTTGTCAACTCGAGGATGCACCTGCCCATGATTCAAGTGGAATCCCACATACCATACCTGCACCCACCCAATTGCACACTTCTTTGGGTTGACTGTGAGCCATGCTTGCCTCAATGACTCCAGAACAACCCTAAGATGTTTTGCATGCTGCAGCAATTGTTACTATATGTAAATGATTTCATCGAGGTAGGCAGTGGCATAGGCAGCATGTGGATGATGGATTTTGTCAAATGAGACACGATCACCACTGGGGCCCCAAATAACCTAAGTGGAAGGGTGATAAATTGGTGTAAACCGAACGGAGTGGAAAAGGCAGTTTTTTCACAGGATAGGGGAGTCAAGGGGATCTGCCAATATCCCTTTGTTTTAAAGCCAGTGTCAAATTAATGGAGCCGCACCGCACCGATCAAGCAAGTTAATGCAAGGCATTGGGTATACATTGAATTTAGATACTGTGTTGACTTCTGTAGTCCACACAGAACTAGACCAACCCATTGGTCTTGGTCCCTGTAAAAAGTTCAACTAGTGGGCGGAGCAGAGAGAGACGGCAGGCCAGAACTGTTGTGAGTAAACTCTTATTTTCCACTTTTCAGTGACTTTACTCTTCGAGTACACACACACACACACACACACACACACACACACACACGTTTCCTCGGGGAGAGCTCCCCTCCCACTGCTCTCTCCCTCCTTATATCTCATGGGTGCGGTTACTGGGGAAGACACACAAACACACATTAAATCAACCTCAGGTGTAGTGATTCTGCCACTTACCTTCCCTGACTCCGCCCTCTGGTCACAGACTGATGCTTGGCCACGCCCCCGCTGCTAGAGTCCCCAAGACAACCAAGTTACTCCAGTCGCTGTGCGACTCAACTATTCCCTTTTGAGCATAGCCTGAACTACAGTTTTGTGTTCAGGTAAGCAGTATGGGCAGCTATGCACCACCACCCCTGGGGGTGTCTCAGTGTGGTGTTCTATGAAGTGGATGTGACCGGGAAGGGGTGAGAACATGTTGGAAAAACCTGCTTATAACTTGGCAACCTCTGTGAGCTGGGATGGTGAGAGGTGGTCTCCACAGCAGACTGGGGAGAGTTGACCAGCTACATTTGTTTTTACCTCTGACCCCAGGCAATGCCATGGGGATCACCTCATTCCTTAATTTAAACAGGTTGAGGTGGTATATCTGCAGCACCCTGCCCCATCTGTTCACGTCACGTCATAGTCGATGTCCCATCTCGCCTTGTGAGCTCAAAGAGTACTTGGCACTTGGAAAGCAATTTAGAGCTTGACATGGGTAATAGCACAAGTACTTTATCTCCTGGTGTGAATTTCTACAGTCACGCACCTGTACAGCCAGGACTGATGTTTCTGCACCTACCGCAAATTCTTCAAGGTTAGGTGAGCGAGTGTGTGGAGTTTTGCATGCGGTTTGAGAATGTATTTAATTTTGTTTTTACTATTAGGAGGTCCTGCTTCCCCATTCGTATGATGTCTATGACACCACATGGCTTAAGCCCATACAGTAATTCAAATGGGCTTGCAGAACCTCTTGTATTGCAAATAACAGGAGCTCGAGCCATTTATCCCAGTTACGTGTGCCTTCACTCAAAGTTTTAAATTAGTTTTTAAGGGTTCAGTTAAATTGGTTGACTAAGCCATCTGTCTGTGCATGATAAACACTTGTGCAGACTGATTTAACCCCCAGTAACTTGTAGCGTTTGCAAAGGGTGAGTGACAATCGTAGTGTCCTGGTTAGGCAGGTTTTCTTTCAGAAGCTCGACTCAGGATATGATTTTAAATAGTGCCTCTGTGACATGTAGAAATGTGACAGCGATACTGCTTCTGGGTCTCATTGCATAATCCACTAGGACTAAAATAAAGTGATACCCTTGTGCAGACCAATCTAATGTCTCAACGAGATCCATCCCAATTCATCTGAAGGGGGTCTCAATTAGGGGTAGAGGACACAATGGCACTTTTGGGGTGGGCCACTAGATTCACCAGCTGGCATTTGCGACATGCCACACCACCTGTGGACATCCCCCACAAATCCCTGGCCAATAGAAATGGGCCAGGAGACAAGTCAGTGTTTTATCTTGCCCTGGGTGTCCTGCCACAGAATTATAATGAGCTGCATGGAATACGAGTTCCCTGTGGCTCTTCTTTGACCAACAACTGGTCACTTTTTCACCGGTGTGAGTGTTCATCACTCGATACACCCTATCCTTAATTATTGAAAAAGTACAGGCAGACGAGTGCAACGTTGGGCTAGAGAGTTTGACCGTTGACTACTTTCACTTGGTCAAAAGCGTGCCGCAGAGTCTCATCCTGCCCTTACTTGAGGGGGAAATCCTCTTGGGAATCCCTGAGTGACTGAGGATGGCAGGGGTGCTCCCCACTCTCCATGTCACTATGATAGTCAAGAGAGGTGGGACACTGAAACAGGCAGTTACTTACTTTGGGGCATCTTTTATTTTAGCTTTTCAGCTTGAAACTTAAACCATTCTCACACGCATGCAGGGAAGTTCTCTCCCTCTTTGTTTCCTCTCCCCATATAAACCCCCAGCTGTCACTGCAAGACACATACATACACCATTAATTTGACACAGGATATGGTAGTGCCTCTGGTGAGCGTATGCAGCTAGTTGGCACATACTGCTAACAAAGCCAATATGAAGCCAAGCACAGTGGACAGCAACCAACCAATTTGTATACTTTTCACTTTACTAAAATAGTTCATTTTAAAAGACATTCAAAAAATTAAAATCATATGCCAAAGGAAACTGTGCATTGTGAGCTATACATTTTAGTTACTACCCTTTCTCATTGGAACTAAACTCTGGAGGGATATGACACTCCTACAAGTGACAACAGTAGTGGTCACTCCATGCCCACAAGAGACACTACAAGCACCATGAGCAACTTGTCAGCTAGTGTCAACACAGTGGCAGAGTTACTCAGACAGCTTTTTACTACCACACATTGTCCTTTTAGGTAGATGTTTATTGATATCAATAAAAGTTTCATTAGCTTCACCTCCCTGGTCAAGTTTTAGTCTACTGTTACTGGTAATATCCTCTTCCAAAGTGGTTTGGCATTTTACTTTTGTTAAAATAAATAAATAAACACCTCAATAACATGTATAAAAATGTTAGGATTTGGAAGGGTACTTTGATCCTATTAGAAGAATTATACCCTGACTTTTTTTTTTAAAAGCAATCCACAACTTTCAAAATCAAACATTTCAGTCATTGAATGTGACAGATAGACCACCAATGACAGCTATATTCAAATGACTTTATTGTCAATGTCTGAAAATCGAACACCATAACTGTCTTAAAAATGTTAAAAAAGTTACATATGAATACACTGAGATATATACAAACAAATGTCACTTACCATGTTGAGTAACATGAAGTGCTTAGTAGGTGCACTTAATCACCCATTAAGCAAATGAAAGTAATCAAATCAATCATTAACCAACAAAACTAAAATATTCCTAAAAAAAAAAGTCAAGACTAAGAATCACATCTGAACATACAAAGGCATATACACAATTCTAACAATCCTATCAATTTAATGTCAATTTTTTTTTTTTTAACCATGGGTATTAGATGTGTAAAACCAGTCATCAGGACATGACACAAAAGTACTATAAAATGAATTAACAACTCAGGTTTGCAAATTAAAAAAAAAAAAAAGTTAACTGAAAACCTATCTAATAAAAGACCGTTTTGAATAAATACAAAAAAAAAAGTAACAGTTTATGGATGGATAGTTAAATCTGTTTTATAAACCCCATTGATAATATTTGGTAGTGATGTAATATGTATACAGCAATTCCCATCAGTTATTCTTAGCATGCAAATTTTCCCAATCAGTTTCTTAATTTTACAGCAATAATTTACATTTATTTGGAGGTTTCTATAAACACTAGAAATTCAGTAAGTAATTCTCTGAACTGCAGTAGTAAAAACAATCTGCTTATGTACATAGAGTACTGAAATGAGAAACCTAGTAAAACAAGCATATGACTTAACATGGAAAAGCATGAACCCACAACGAGTCAAGAAACTATACAGTTTAAATGTGTTCAGAAAACTGAATGACTAAGAATCACCTGCATTGCAGGAAATACTCTACAGTACACTCTACTCAATAACTGGGCTTTGAAAGAGAATGTCAGATGGTGACTGGGACTGGAAAGAATCTGTTGAAGTCCCATGAGTTTGCTGATGTTCTTCTAAAAGATGAAGAAAAGCAAATGCTTTGTCACACTCTGTGCACTCATAGACAACTTGTCCAACGTGAGTTTCCTGGTGCTGTTGCAGCTGAGAAAGCAGGCCGAAAGATTTATAGCACATATCACATCTGTGGTCACCACTTATTTCACTAAAGGTTTGCAATTCAGGATGTTTCTGTTCATGCCTTGAAAGATCATATGGTGTTCTATACGATTTCTCACAAACTGAGCAGTGATATTTACGCTGTGCATCATGGGATTTATGGTGGGACAAAAGTGACTGTTCTGTTTTGAAGGAATTGGAGCACAAATCACATTGATAGGGCCGCTCACTGTGTATTTGCTGATGCTGTGTAAGATACTTCTTTTTGGCAAAGCCTTTTCCACAAACCAGACACTTGAAAGGACGGTCAAATTCATGCAACTTTTGGTGCTCCTGTAAACTGATGTTGGAAGCAAATCGTTTGTTACAGGTAGGACAATTATAAAAGTCTTCTCCAACATCAACCTCCTCCTCCTCCTCATTATTTTTAGTGAGTACTTCAGAAGAATTTTCTAAAGATCTCTTATCATCAGTGGTTGACAAATGTTTTTGGTGAACACAATAATGTTGGCGAAAGGCATCGCTTCCAAGGAAGCTCTTTCCACATTCTGTGCACTCATACTGTGTAGCTGCAGACAAATGGCACTGTTCGTGTTTCTCAAGTTGTTGTTTAGTTGAGAAGGTCTTGTTACAAACATTGCACATGTTTGCATGAACAGAAAGGTGATTTGCCAGTTCCAACACTTGAGAGAAACTCTCAGGACAAATTGGGCATCTGTAGATTTTGTCCTGATTTGAATCATCAGCATTTGATATCTTAACTTCATCGTCGACTTGAGATTTAGAAGATTCTTCACCACCATGTGTTTGCAAATGGGTCAGGAAATGATGGCGGTGGCTAAAGCTCATGTGACAACTATTACACTGAAAGGACCGTGTTCCAGATAACTGATGAGTAAGCTGATGTTTTTTAAGGTGAGAACCATGCAAGAAATGCTTGTTACAATCTTTACATGAATATGGGCGCTCTTTTGCTGGATTACAGCCATGCTCTGAGAGCTGCTCAGGATCTTGAAATCGCACCTGGCAAATTTCACAGCGATATCTGTATTGCTGAATAGAACTTAACGAGTGGCTGACAGACACAGGTGGAGATGAAGTCTGCTTTGCTGGTGGAATTAAAGGAGGGAGCTCCTCTTCGGTCTCCGTGTGGATTTTCCGGTGCTCTGCTCGGCTTGCCTTGCAGGAAAAGTTTTTGTGGCAAAGATCACAGGGAAAATTTTCTTCACGATGAGTGATCATATGTTCCATCAGTTGTGAAGATCGTGTGAAACTTAAAGGACATTTTGGGCATCGATGGGGATGTTTTCTAACATGAGTGTGCTTATGTTTGCGCAATGCAAAGAGTGAAACAAAACCTTTACCACACATTTGACACTGAAATTCAGATTTGTGACTGCGCTGATGCTGCTGCAAATTTACAAGCTGAACAAAGCATTTGCCACATTCTTCACATTCATAGGGCTTTTCACCAAGATGGCATCTCTGATGATCCTCAAGACTTTCTGAGGTCAGGAATGTTTTACCACAGACATGACAGGGAAAATAAGGAGCAGAGTCAGTGTCATCACTACTAACATCTTTTTCATCTGCATCACTTCCATCCGATTCATGGTTGCTCAACTGATGTTCGGTGGTAGTACTTCTAAGGTCATCAATGCCTTTTGAACGGCCTTTATGTTTAATCCTGCAGTGTTTCATATATGACCTTCTGATGGTGTAAATTTTATTACAAGGATGGCAAGTAAATACTGTCGGAGACACCTCATCAGTTTTCAGAGCAGGCTCGATTGTTTTGAGTGGGTCATTAGCAGAGTGAGAATGCCTTTGGTGAGTACTCAAGGATTTAGAAGTCCAAAACCTCAACTTGCATGTGTTACAAACAAATGGCCGATTAGGGTCATGACAAGATCTGTGTATGTCCAAGTCAGAGGGATAGCGAAAGCTTCTAAAGCATTCAGGGCAGGTATTCTTAACTGTTTCCTGATGCTGGATCTTCACATGTCTTTGCAGCATGCCTGCTTGATCAAAGGTCTTGCCACAAATCTGACAGCGGTGGCTTTTGCCCAACCTACGCTCTTGGTCTTCACGGCCATGAGCCTCAAGATGACTTATGAGCACAAGCCCATCTGTAAAACTTTGCTCGCATTCAGAGCACTGATATTTGTGAACAACTGCATCTCCTTTGTCAGCATTTCCTTTATCCTGGTCTTTACATGAAAACTGTGTCTGGAGTACACCAGTTCCTGTTGTGTTGGAGCCTTTATTAAAGACTAGGACTTTATCATTGAGCGTACCCTCCAATTCTGATGAAACTGCATCTTTTGTGTTTTCTTTTTTTGGGGTTTCCAAACCCTTACACTTTCTCATGTGCTTCTGTTGTACATTATTGCTCCAAAAGCCCTTGTTACATTTTTGACAAGAAAGAGGGTATATTGTTGTATGGGTACGCATATGCATACCAAGTCCACCATTAGTTATAAACCTCATGTTGCACTGCTCACACTCAAATGGTTTCTCCCTTTCACCATCAGTATTATCATGCACATTGCTGGCATATATTTGATGGCTGCTTTGCAAGTTCTCAGTATTGTCATCTATTGGTTCCTCCTTAATGTGCAAATTACTAGATAACTGCTCATACTCAAGGACATCTGACTGCTGTAGACCATCAGAGCTGTGTTGTGTTAAAATATGCTGCTGAAGCTGGGAGAACAACAAAAAATGGTCATTACAGTTGACACACGAAAACACCTTGACCTTTGAAGGGCTGGAAATACTGTTTACACTTACAGGGCAGTCAGTGGACTTTAAGCTGATGATACATTTGTTTAGATGCATTTCAAGAGCCTCCTGAGTAAACAAACCACCACATCGGTCACACAGCACTTCAGGACCTTCCCTTTTCCCACTGCATTTAGACAAGTGCCGTTTTAAATAGTCTTTTCTGATGAAACGCTCATCACAACTTGCACATCCAAATGGCTTTTCCCCTGTATGAAGACGAGTATGCAATTTTAATTGTGTTTGGGTTTTAAAGCGGCGAGGACAATACTCACACTGGTACTTCCATTTATTGGAGTAGTGCCCCTCTATACGTTGCATGAGTTTAGAGGTTTCTCTGCAAGACTGCAGTGAAGTATTCAACTTGTTTGGTAATTGCTCTGGTTCCAAGCACACTGCTGAGGTCATCCTGCAGTTCACCCTGATGCCATGTCTCCTCAGACTGTCCTTAGAGGTAAACCCAGTACCACAGTTTTTACAGGAAAATGGTTTGAAAGTAGAATGTAGCATGGAAGTGTGCCTTGTTAAGTTGCTGTGTGAAGAAAAGGTTTTTGAACAACTACTGCATTCAAACACCTCACAATGTGGCTGTTGCTTTGCTTGAGAGCCAACATGGTCAAAAGCAATCTGTTCAAGATGCACCTCAAGTTGTTGCTTTTTGCCTCTACATCGTGTCTGATGATGTTTCAGATGATCGTATCGAGAAAAACAATTTTCACATGCTTTACAACGATATGGCTTGACTTCTGTGTGGGTAAGAATGTGCCTTCTGAGATATCTAGGTTTTGTAAAGGTTTTTGTGCAAAAATTGCACTTCAACTGCTCACCATTTTCTCCTATGATTACTGTGCATTCTTTTAAACTGGCAGCACAATCTGGCATCATCTTGGTTTCTTCAGATTCATTCAGTTGCTTTGCTTCAGACTGCTTCAACACACCATCACATAAGGCCTCGTGCTGTTGACAGGAGCTCTGATTGTCAGATTTCTGACCAACATTCTTAAATGCCAACTCTTTTCCCAAATGAGAATTAAGATGTCTAAGTAAGTAAGATTTGTACTGGAAACCTTTAGGGCAATGCGGGCATTGCAACTTAAAATTGTCCTTGATGCGTGTCCCCATTTCTTTTGATACTCTGCACGCTCTGTTTGCAACAACTAAATTGGTACTTCTGCATTCACTTTTATGTGCATTTCCAGATTTTTCACTTTTGAGCATCTCTCCAGAAGCGGATTCTTTGATGTTGCAGCGTTTACGATGTCCACAGATCTTGTTCTTTTTGTAATATTTCCCACACTTTAAACATGGCACAAGGCTGTTAGCCAAGTGAGCTCTTTCATGCATTTTCAAATTACCTGACATGTTAAATATGTGTGGGCAGTATGAACATGCAAATTTTTTTTGAATTTTTTCTGACTTAGATGCTGCTTTTATTTCACATTTCTCATGCGTCTGTGCTGCGGTTGATGATTGAGAGAGGGGTTTTTCTGGCAATCCCTTGCATTTCTCTTCATGAAATCGGAGGGGTTCCTTCCGGTGAAAATGTATTCCACAGGTCTTGCAGGGAAAAGGTTTTTCACCAGTGTGCAGACGGATATGCCGAATCAGTGCAGTTCGACTCGTGAAGTTATTCTTACAAAATGGACATTTGGAAACAGAAGGTTTTGGAATGTGAGTTAAACAGTGCTCACTCAGTGTTTTGGAATCAACAAATTCTTTTTGGCATACTTCACAAGAAAAGGATTCTTTGAATTCTTTCACTTTTTCATCTGCAGAGTTTTTGGATAACGTTTCAGCAGGCAGAGATGATTTCAGTATGGCTTCTTTCTTTGCATGACTTGCAATATGTCGGAGCAAGAATACAGGAAACTTGAATTGCATTGGACAATCAGGGCACTGAAGCAT
This sequence comes from Notarius quadriscutis, assembly GCA_026167865.1. Classification (NCBI taxonomy): domain Eukaryota; kingdom Metazoa; phylum Chordata; class Actinopteri; order Siluriformes; family Ariidae; genus Notarius; species Notarius quadriscutis. Next base: position 9,715,938 of record JANZLB010000024.1, on the reverse strand, counting down.
ACCCTTTTTTATGTGGGATTGTCTATGTTTCAACAAATCTCCAATAGTGGGCACAATTTTCTTACAGACAGAACACTGTATCCTTCGCTTGTGAACGTTTTTGTGAGTTATTAAGTGTCCACGCCTTCCAAAGTTTTTACCACAGTCCAAGCAGTGGAAGGGTTTCTTTCCCCCATGTAGCTGCAAATGAGTCTTCAAGGAGTCGCTTGAATTGAAGCATTTATCACAGAAATTGCAAAGGAAAGATTGACTAGTGACCGTATCAGAAGGCATTTGGCTTGAACACTCTTGACTTTGAGGTCTCTCGTTATTGGAGTCCGAGCCCTTCACATCAGGGAGGCTGTCATTTTTGTCCACTGGTACTATAGAATGCTGAAGCAATGAGTGCTTTTTCATGTGTCTATAGACTCCAGATTTATGCGCAAATGAAGCTGCACATACTTTGCATTTATAGCATGACAAATTCTCTGTGGGCAGCACTTGCTCTTCATCTTTTTCTTCTTCAGCATTTTCCTGGGCCAGTTTCTTTTTGTCCGCGTTCCTCAGTAATTTATATTGCTGAAAGCAAGTTTTCTTAATATGTCTATTCCGATTAGAAGCCAGGGAAAACGTTTCACTGCATAAGGGACATTTATATCTGTTTCCCACTTTTCCTTTCGCCATTTGCATATAATCTCTCAAACATCGCTGTCGCATGTGTCGAGTTCGGTTGTAGGAGTACCTAAAAACTTGTGGACAGGTGGGGCATACAAATCTACCAAAAATTCTACCTGTAATAGATGGTTTAGAAATGTGTTGCCTTGTGACGTTTCCAGAACACGGCTCCTTTCTGTGTCTGTCAAGATTCCAGGAATATTTAAAAACCTTCTGACACTTACTGCATTTAAAAGGCTTTGTACCCGTGTGCCATCTAAGGTGTCCTTTCAGTTGTGCTCTAAGTTTGAAACTTTTTCCACAAACGGGGCAATTAATTTTTTGTGGAGACCACTGCTTCTTGTTTATGTCTACAAGTTTTACAAAACAATCATGAAGCCCAATCTGGCAACCATCAACTCCAACTGTAAAGGCTGGTTTAGCTGGATTTTTTTGGTCCGTTTCTGAACATTTTTTCCTCTGTTCATTGGGGTCCAGTATCAAAGGATTGCATCTGACTTTTCGTTTGTGAGCATTAAGTCTTTTTGCATGAGGAAAGTATAAGCCACAACAATTACACCTATGCTGCGTCACAGTTCTGTGTCTTTGCTCATGATCTTGATGGTAAGACGTTTTAACAAATGGTTTGTGGCAGTACATACATAGGTATGTTGCCTTAAACTTATCGGCCAGTTGCTTAGTAGTTGACAGTATTGTATCAGACCGCTGCACATCTTTTGGCCCAATTTGCTCACACAAATGTTGTGCTGCCATTACTCCATTAGAAAAATAGGCAGCACAGGTAAGGCAATACTGAAATGTATGCTTTGAATGTTTGCAATGGTGGTGTTCAATAAGTTCATCTAAATTCTGCGTGTTCTTCTGGCACACAGAACAAGCGTACACGTTTCCATCTTTAGCAATACACTTGGTTCTCTTCATAAGGACAACAGGCTGGAGTTTTCTCATCAACTTCTTGGATGACAATAAGGAAGCCATGTTTTTAATTCTAGTGTCGTATGTAGTTTCTGTTCTTGCCAAGCTCCCAATGCTCTGGTCTTCCATAGCGTCATTTTCCTGTGCCGGTTCCAGAGACACAAAAGTACTACGGTCAGTACCTGGTATAGGGGGTTCCTGCAGGCAATCTTCTGCTGTCACTTTTATCTGACCTCTGGATACAGATTCAAGTGCAGATCTTAAAAGAACTGGGGATTGTGTATGATTAACCTCACAATTCTGGGAGAGCCGAGTCATACTCTCCGGCAACGAAATATTTGCAGCATTTTGATCCAATTTTGTATGGTCCAAACTGCTCAAACCAAGACATGACTGTAAGAATTCAAAACTGCTGCGTTCAACCTCTTGACTGCTCTTTGTCTGGTCATACTCTGGTTCATTATCATGAGCAGTGTTAACATTATGCTTTAATTCACATTCTGGAGTATTATTTTTGATCTCACAAATGTTACTGATCCCTTTTAATTGGTAATCATTTTGTACATGTATGCTTCCAGCACAAATAGCATTCTTCTCATTCTCTATATTCTGCTTTGTGACATTTAAATCCGAGGCACAAACAGAACTTATCGGAGTAGTCGTGTCTTTGCAAATCTGGCTCTTTTCAGTAACACCACAGTCTGTGTTCTGGATAAGAAGTCTTCCTTTCATCTGTTCCTCAGTTGTCAAAGCACTTCCATTTTCATCTTCTGTGGTACTTGGATTTGAGCACTGATATTCAAGATCTAAGAACCTCTCTCCCTGATTATCACCATCCATCACATTATCAAAACTGCCACTTGGTATTTCACCCTCTGTCTCAGGAGAGGCTCTACAAACATCTTGTTTTCCTGTGACTTTGTCATTTGCTGCCCACACATCATGTCTTCCAGCTTGACAAAAATCTTTTTCCAATTCATTTTTATCCCTAGAGCTCCCTGTATCCTGACACTCAGAAGACTGGTCAGGGTTTTTTTCCAAGCTGTTCAAAATGTGTCCGAAATCTGCTTCAGAACAGCTGCTAACATCCGAGTAATCCTCCAGATTAGTCACAGTCAATGATGCAGACTCTAGTGCTGTCCCATACAAAGGTTTATCAGGTGCAGGATAATTTTTTGAAAGAGCCATTTGTTCTGGCGTAATATACCTTGACTGATCTCTCACAGAAAAAACACCGTTTTCTCCATCATGCCTTGTTTCAGGATTTGTGTCTCGCATAGAATTTGCCACCAAATTCACACAGTTCAATTCTGATGTGGGAACTTCTACAGAATCCATCATACTTGAAAGGTCATCGTCTTTAGTAAACTGATCCATGTCCAAACTGCTCCTTCGACTTGCTCAACACCCTCCAGTCAGACAGTCTTCAAATTCTGTCCATGAGCCATTGTGTTGCATCTTCAGTCAGGAGATACTCTGCAAAACGATTTACATACATTATTAAACTGTGTCTCACTGTTTTGTTAAATAAATAAATAAATAAATAAATTTAAAACACAATAGTACCAAATGAGCACAGTAGTCACTGAACTTCATCCAGAGCACATCAGTGGAAGGGTTGCAATTCTCCACTAAGAAAAAGAAAATAAATAAATCCATCTGAATATAATAATTCAAAAAATGAAGACAAACAGGATACTTGGATAACGTAGTGGTCAGTGTATATTTTCTAATTGATGTTCTGAAAATGACAAGATTTTTGGAAATGAAATATAGCTCTCTTTTGCACATACCTCAGCCAGAAGTAAAGTTAAAACATTTTAAAATCTAGCTACCCCAAAGGTGCAAAGGGAGAAGACTTAAGGATTTCATTTCAGTTCTACTGAAGATAATTTTTAGGTTATACAGACCAGCATGGGACCTGCATTATTTACAATGCTCCCAATGCAAGCATTTGCACCACAAAGATGACAGACAACAGTAGGAATGAAACACCACACTGGTCACAATTTGATTCACTTCATGGTACTGCCTTCATGACTGATTTAAATCTCAATACTTTGAGCAATATGAATCAAGAAATTTAACAACTGAAAAAGTTCTGAATAAGCTATTCATGAATATTTTGTATAAAACAAATTGCTATGAACAGAGGTTCCAAATTATAAACTAAACATACAAGTTTGCCATATTTTAAAAATAAATACTTTTAGAAATTCTCCCAAATTTATGATTGAATAAAAACAGTGTCCGACCTAGGGGACAACTCAACCGAAGCAATGAGCTCCATAGCAGAAAAAGAGCAACATCTGCTAAAATGCCCAAGTTCTATGGGCTTTGGTGTTTGTAAACAGAAGAACTCTAACCATTAACTGGGCACATAACCACAATGCATGCTGACTCTTTCAATCCAGAGATATCAGCCTTCCAGGGTTTCCTACAGGTCTGAAATATACTTGCTGGGGTGGCTAATGCAAAGGGCCAGCACAAAAACAATAAACTAAATTTGACTTGTGATCACACTGGAAACTGCCATTCTTGAGCAGACTGGTCCACAAGTCGGGGCCATAAGTATTTGGACAGTGGCAATTTTGCCTCTGTACACCACCATGATAGATTGGAGATGAAGTCAAGATGTGATTGAAGTGGAGACATTCTGCTTCAAGTAATTTAACAAACACTGCATGAGCAATTTAGGAAGTACAGCCATTTTTACATGGCTGGGTTGCATTTGTGGTATGATTTGGGTCATTATCCATCTGTACTGTTAAGCACAACTCCAGATCTGTTATTTAATTAAGTCATGAAATATTGAGGAAACCAGCCATAACTGTTCATGAAACTGCTTAGTCAGTCAATGGTCTGATTACTTTTGAGTCTGGAGTAAAATATACCCCATTAACTAAAATATTCATTTTATTTAAAAAAGGAAGAAAAGTTATAAATAGGCCTTTAAAATTATGAACACTTGTACTATCTCCATTTGCTTTTCCTTTAGCTTTTCAATAGCCTATAAAAAGATAGCTCCAATTTCTTGTTAAATCCATTTGTACAATCACAGCAGCTCTTTCCCAATTTAGATCAGGTGTTTTTTTTTTTTTTTTTCATGGCAGTAAGGATGTGCTACTTCTACTTAACGTGAATCCACACACATTCCCATGACTGTACATTGCTGAGTGCATTAGTTATTGGTTACATGACCTATGGAATACTTCTAAAACAGACCAAGTTTGTGTTTTGCCTATTGTTTTCATGATTAGAATAAGTAGTTTCTCTGTTGCTCGTTAGATAGATTACTTTGTCATGTGCACAACTATAAAAACAATGGCAGTGAAATGTGCAGCGCAAAACAAAACTCCGTGCAGTACTGTACATAAACCACTTAAAAACAAAACACAAAACCCCAAGATGGATACATACACAAACATGGGTAAGCTATTAGTTGTAGATTGTAAAGTGCACATGCTTCAATTTCAAAGTAGAAAGAATATTAGGAAGTCCCAGATGAATATACCCTGTGGTGACAAGCTACTTGGAGCCAAAGAAAGAGTCATAGACTTGGGGGCTGAGCTTGACCAAACACTAAGCGGTGAAAGCATGGGCAAAAGAGTAATACAGAAATCTAATGAGACTCAGAAATTTCTGTACCGACAATCCAAATGCCTGACTCCAACTCTACGTACTCAAGTTTCAGCTCTGGTGCAAAATTACTTTGACTATGCCTGTTCCTCATGGCATTATCCCTTACAGAAAAGAACTAAAGACAAGCTTCAGGTATGCCAAAACCAGCTGATCCGTTTTGTATTGGGTCTCTCCCAGGTCACTCCCCCAGTATATTTCCAATTTCAAAAAAAGTGGGTTGGCTCCCTGTCAAAGAGTGTCTGGCACATTGGTGTGAACCATATTTATAAAGTTATACATGATCTCTCTGCACTTTAACTTGCATCCGATATTGCTCGAATGGCTGACATACATTCTTACAATACTTGTTTCAGCCAATATAGTTTTAATGATCCCCAAGTTCAAGAGTCACGGTCAAAAATCCTTCCTGTTCAACGCTGTGAAACAGTGGAATACAGTCAATTCAGAGCTTTCAGGTGTTTTAAAAGGACTGTTAAAAGGGACTTTAAAAAAAAAATCCATAATTTTTTATATGCTATAATTCTTAATATTTCTGTTGATGTCTTAGTCATATGCTTATGAGCAATTTCCATGGTTTGTATTTCTAGTCTGTTTTTCATCTTGTTCCTGCCCATCTTGAAACTTTGTGAGACCACAATGAAAACAAGTGCATTTTACACTTTGTGTAATCCTTGATTTAGTTTCATTTTTTTCAGTTGTGGTGTGCATGTATACACTATAACTGATTTGCATGTTATTTTACCTCAATAAATAAATTCAAATCACTAAAGTGACCGATGGTGCTCAAGCCTCAGTCACTATCCTGATGGCCTGTGGGAAATAACTCAGCTTCTCAGTCCTGGCCATATGGCTATGGAGACATTTGCTTAAATGTAGCCACTGGAAAAAGTTTACTGTGCAAGCAGAAGGTGTCCGTGATTATACACTTCGCCCTGGACTTGTACCTGTGTGTATAGATGTCAGACAGGCATGGTAGTGGAGTTTGTGTGATGTATGCAGCACATCATACCACTCTTTGAAGTGCTTTATGGTCTTGTGAGTTGCAGTTACCAAACCAAGTGGTGAAGCAGCCTGTAAGCAGTGACTCAATGGTGACACCATAGAAAGCTCTCAGAACAGTGGGAAAAATCTTAAATTTCCTCAGTATACTTGTAGTACAGGCGTTGTCTCGCCTTCAGCATCAGGGGGGAGTTGTGATAAGTCCAGGTTAGGTCCTCAGAGATGCACTCTATTGCCAAAAGTATTCGTTCACCTGCCTTGACTCACATATGAGCTTAAGTGACATCCCATTCCTAATCCATAGGGT
>JANZLB010000024.1:9663582-9676323 GCA_026167865.1 Notarius quadriscutis | reverse complement strand
CAAGGGATATGCGTGTCAGGGCTTGAGATCTTGGGACCTGTCAAACACATTAAATGTATATACAACCCTGCTTAGCCAATTCCATGTGTGTAGCTTATGAAATCTTTCTCCTACAGTAGCCAGTACTCTTCTAAATGAATATATAAATACATAACAGTAATTAGAAAAAATATGATTTATGTAACAATAGATAGATGAGCACCGATACATGAATCCATGGGTTTAGAATCTCAGGCGAAAATTCCATATTTCAATGGAAAATTGTTAGTTGCTAAACTTGGTCGACACAGACTGTGCGCTGAATCCATGCAAATTCTCTTAACCTGCTGGCAGATCCGCATGTGACGTCACGAATCTGGCTCCAGACTCCCTTGGGATTTTTCCAGATGCATTTTATTTTATTTTTTTCTGCTGTCGACAGATGGCCTTGTGCAAAATTACCCTTCTGGATGCGTGTAAAGGGACATACGTTCATATATATATTTAAAAAAAAAAAGTTGGTCCAGGATATGCACTTTAATATAACCGATTTCTTAATACACCAAAGATCAAGAGTACTGCCTCCCTGTTCTGAGTACATACGTTTATTTAAAAAAAAAAAAACACACAAGAAAAACATTTTTTCAACCTACTAATGCATTCAAATTTTAAGACAACAAAAGGTAAAAAAGCTTGTCTACAAAGTATTTTATCCTGTCACCAGCCTGTCAACTGTCAAATAAAAATTGATTTATATATAAAGTGTCATTTGGTGCAATATTTAATATTTTAAAGAATTGTGTAAAAGATTTAATTTATTTAGATTGTCTCACGCTAAGTACATCTCATAAGAGGTACTAGCATTTGAATGCACATTAGCTTTTTTTTTTTTAAATGCTGAAATAGAATAATGGATATCCTGACCATCTTTCCAATTTTAGTTCCTAGAATATACAGTTATATGGAAAAATATAGCAAACCAAGGAAGACTGGAAATTATAATTAAATAGCCAAGTATAATAAAATAAAACCACAGCAATAAAAAAACTTGCACTTTAAATTCACGTAACAGCCACCCTGAGAAACTGAGAACATCAATAGTGGCAAGATGATATTTTCAGAAAATATTTGGATAAGTTAGTTCAACACACTTAAATTTTTTTTTTAAAACATGGTGGTGACCACAAGTTCATATCATGGAAGTTTCTCATATAAAGTTTCCAATATCCTCACCTGTGAGGATATTAACTGTTTTGATAAATTTGCGTACATGCTGGCTTGAAACTATGAAGTTTATCTTCTCGTGTTAAACCTCGTATTTTTCCTTACGAACTACATCGCCGATCTGAGGGATATATCAGGAACTGTTTCACTCTGATCACATCACTCCCAGTGTTTTGCCACTAACTTGATGCATGCTGTCAAAATTAAAATTTTGATTAACTTGCTTTTTTGTGAATGTGTCTATATTAAAGAATATTGCACAGTGGCACAAAAATATGAAGTTTATCTTCTCATGTTAAAAAACTTCACTTGCTCACTCCTGAAATATTTTCATCACCGGAAGATAAACTTCATATCTTTGTGCCACTGTGTAATATCCCGCTCTCTCTAATATAGATACATACATGTGTGTGTAGTGAGATATAGCTTCTGAGCCTCAAGTGAATAAGGTTTTCTGTGACTACATCACTCATCAAAACATTTTACTGTGACCTGAAATCAAAACACTTATTTGGATCAATGTACTTAGATGCATGAGGAGAAAGGCAGAATTAAACTACTCAAAACATACCACGCTGTGTATATGTAGAGCTTCAACATCCACTTCAATGGAGTCATCATGATAGTTGTGATGGAGTCTTGTGGTTCTCTCTAAAAATAAAAATATATTACTCGATTTTTAAAGGAGACTGATTATTATAAAGTAAGATAAATCCAAACAAAACACAGGTGATGTAGTACCTTACAAAATGGTATTATATTCGAGATGGAGCTGGAGGAATTAACAAAGCCTCAAAAGAGCATCATCCAGGGGGACTGTGGAGCAAATTCACGTAAACTTAAAGACACTTCTTGTTACTGAATTTACAAAGTCCGTGGTACTTCCATCAACTACACAGCCATCTATTATTAATTTAAGAAATTGCTAGTTTAGGAAATTAACCAATCCGAAGCTTAATAACCCAAGCAATCAAATACGTGTTGAGGAGCTTTTGCTTCTATACCACCCCGCTAGTATATCTACAAAACAACTACGACGGAAGTAGCGAGCCCGTGTACTTCCATGCTAGCTAAATAGTTAGCTGTTACTGAGGTAAAGCTCCCTGCCAGCCAAAGCTGACTAGCTGGTCTGGTTCAGATCAAGGTGTTTAGCAGCTATACGGTCATCAGGATATCAAATTCGTTCTCTACAAACTTCAACATGACTAACCATATCAAGAAACTAGCTAGTTCCCCGAGTATGACAACTTGGTAGCTAAAAATTAGCTTCAGAGTTAGCCATGGTATCAGTCACAAGACAAAATGGACATGGGCTTGGGCTAAAACGGAGCCCCTGCAAACCAAAATGAACGTGGCCTTAACCAAAACCTTTTACTAACTAAACAGAACGGCAAATAAAGTTAATCTCCTCTACTACCGGCGCAAATGTTAGTTGGTCATCTCCATGCTTAGCGCCGAATCTGCTTGATTTATCATGCAGTAAAAAGGTTCCCGCAAGAGCACACAATGTCCGCACGTCTCATACCGAGCGACTTACCGTCGTTCCAAGGAAAGGTGGTTTCCTTGCTCCCGTCGTATCAAGGCAACCTGCAAGCCAACGAAGAGTACTGCGTACCTACCGAAGTCCTTACAGTTAAGGAATTGAGTAGAATATTAAAATTACAGAATCAGTAATCATTTGCCCTTAGTTTCTTCCACACAACACATCCCCAAACAATGTACAGAAGCCCGGGATCTTTGGCGACACCACCACCTAAACCAATCACATTAAAGTAAAAAGAGCGTAGGTCCCGCCTTCGGTTCTACGGGGCCTCCATTTCAGTGTCCATTATGCGCAATCTGTGCTGCCTTTGCGCATGTTCTTTCAGCTCGGGTTGTGTAAAATGGCTGCATGGTTGTTTCCAGACCTGGCCACGTGACCGACGACGGCACCGACCACCATTTGCTGATGAGCAATTCTTTGTCTGGCTTACCTAGTCCAGGGTGCTGCCTCCTAGTCCTGACAATGTTCATACTGCTTGTTCTGATGGTTCATGCACTTGGTGACTCAAGCTTGAACATGCCACCCAGTAGAATGTGGCAATATTAATCTGTGGTTCCCTGATGTTCGTCTTAACAAGTAAGGAGCCACGCTTATACCTTTGTGTATTGCATCCAAATTGGCCAGGCTTAAAGTATCCAAAAGTGGCAGGTTAAATCAATTGTACCAAGATATGCTCATGTACTGAAATGCTGTGTACAAGGTTTTATGGTCCTATTCTTCCCCTGACTACTTGATAACCCTAAGTTGCTTCAGGAGTGATGACACCCTGTCAACTTGAAAACCTTTCCCCTCTTCAGACAAGTAACAAGAACACAAATTTGACCCTCTAGATAGGCAAGGTTAGATTCATGTGATGAACACCAGAGCTTGATAAACGATGGTAATAGGCAAGGCTACAGTCTTGTGGACCCTTGTATTTGCACACTGAGTTTTTCTACAGCTGGCACACCAAAACCAACTGTTCAACTAACTACTAAGTCTTCAATGAGCTGGATCAGGTGCGTTGCCAGTAGAGAAACTGTGCAAAGCAAGGGGTTTCTAGATATATAGGAATGTAGTGAACAACCTCTGGTAATATACCCAGATCTGTCTCTGGCAAAATGGTATGATTTGATGAATTAGGTCACAATGCACTGTCAAACCAAATTCAAAGTAGTGGTGAGCTGACCTATGGGTGAGTAGAGTAGGGTTGTTATGAAATTGCAGCTGAAGGATCAGGAACCCTATGTACACAAACTGTAAAACAGCCTGCTGCAACAAGCAACTGACCCAAAGTATGACTGTGGACCTGCATGAATGTTAGGGTCAAGTCAACTCAAATGTCTGCATCCCTTACCCCTGAGTACACTTTTAGTAATGGTTATTGAGTGGCCAGTATTTTTGCACCACTCTACCTAATTTAAGGAATCTGCAGTCCTTGACAAAACACCTCGTCATATATCTGAGACCTAAATGTGATGATGCACTTTATGTTCATTCTGGTATATGGAACATTAATTTTTTTAAATTTGTCACCTCACCCTACAAACACCCTGAACCAGCAAACAAATAGATTCCACATGATTTCAGACAACAAATTTTATTAATACAAGTACACAAGAGAGCTGCAGTTTTGTTTCAGCCATTATTTAAAAATCACCCACAGAAAACAAAGAAGGTGGCCATTTGGTAACAGTTTCCACAATCTGCCAGAACAGTGAAGGACTTCTTCATAAAAAGTCAGACGTTAATACTGAAGTGTTGAACTGATGAAAATGATCACCTATACGTCATATTAGACCCTGGTTTTCACTGAAGAATATGTGGCTTTGGACACAACAGCTATAACAGTTATATTCCCATATGATGGTTATTTGGAAACTGGAAAGTTGCTGTTTTTGTAGTGGTGCAAAGGTGTCTCATAGACCAAAACCCACTGTCCCAGAATGAGCTTGAAGCCTGTCTAGTTCTTTGAGACCTGATTTGCATATATAGTCTTTACAGCAGGACAGGATAAAGTCAGAAGAAAAGTCAGAACGGACCTGGTCTCCTAACCACAAATGCAGTGATTTGAAGTTAATCTTTTGAAGTTTAAAAAAAAAAAAACCCACACACACACTTTACCTTGGCAAGCGACTCAGGGCACATTTCATAGACAAACATTCTCTCTCTTCAGCTATCTAGTTGTCAGCCCAGTAGTCCCAAAGAACCCCTCAAAACAAATAAGCACTGCATCAGTGAACTTAATTACCACTGCACCCTGGGTTCCAACAAAACTTGTTGCAACCAACGCAACAACTTCATCCTGGATTTCTGACAATAATGCCTGAACCAGGCAGGACTAAAAAGACCAGGCTGTTTGTAAGGGTACATTTTAGGTGCCAGCAATAAATTTAGCAGTTTTCAGTGTCAGCTGTCGTCAATTGTTGCAATGGAAGCTATGCAGCATGATAGTACTAACGTGTACATATAAAATATGGTTTAAACTGCAAACTATAAATTTTTTATAAGTTTTACAAATGGCAAACATACCATCCAATAATTTAATCAGGGCCTACTAAAGGCAAATAGGTAAGGGAACTAAACCTTTCTACTCATGTTCTATGCTGTCTCTAATAAGAGTAGATAACATAACTGGAGTGGGGGTGGGGTAAAACGTACACAAAATAAGTTGGATTGTCTTGGACTTGGACATCAGAAACTGGCAGCTTTGTAGACATGTAACATCAAATGAGTATACAATGCCAAGGCAGATTCTGTAATTCTGAGATTCTATAGAGGACAAATTGAATATTTCAAGGTTGGGGAGTAACAGGGGGAAAAAAAAAAATAAAGATGGGTAGACACCTGGTGGCTTAGACTTAGCACTGTAGGAAACAAATTTCAAAGTACCAATTAAGAATTATCTTTGATTCCACCATGATCTGACCCCAATTCTCTCAAAATGGCATAATTTTAAAACAAGAAATTAATTCAGGAAATAATCAGTATGTACTTGATTTGTTGTATCGCACATTGCAGATGTGGCATTTCTTCCAAACAGTTATATCAACAGTTCAAGGTATATTATATCGTCTCTTCAAATATCTTTCAACTGTGAGCGCTTTGATGTTTGAGGAACAGCTGTAGTTCTGTGAAGGTCTCCGTACATTCAGTGCATTCATACAATACATCTGTTGATGTACTCTCTTTTGAATCAGCTTCTGACTCACTCCTTTCAACACTCAAATCATCTTCATTTTCTACACATTCCATATTGGCCTCTGCAATTGGAGATGCTTCCTGACTCTGCTTCCCAGACCCTTCTTTATCATGGTTCTCTAGATGGCGCTCTAGAGCAGAACGAAAAGTGAAGCGACATGGACAATGAGGACAGCTTAGCAATGCCCGAGAAGGGTTAATTCTGTGGTAACGCCCATGTCGCTGAAATACACTCAGTAGCCTAAAGACTCTACCACAGTCTTTGCATTTGTAGGTCATCCGTGGCTTGAGTTGAGAAGTTTCTTGTGTATCTGGTAAGTCCTCTTTGTCTGGTGGTTTTGGTGACTCCTGGTCTTTATTGTCCTGACCTTCATGATCACTCTCATTGCTTGTCTGCATTTTTGGTGACTCATGTATAGGAGTTTGATCTTCATGGTCTAATTTTTCCCCATCTGGCTTAAGCTTTATGTCTGAACTATGGTACATGGCAACATGCCTTGTGACGTCACATCTTTGTGGAAAGTGTCTACCACAATAAAGGCATGTATGAAGGGTACCTTTATGGTATCGCATATGACGGGAAAGGCTACTGGAGTGTACAAAGACACGATGACATTGTTTGCAAGGGAATACCTTTGAGTGTGGATTACCTCTGGAAGCACCTCCTCTTGGTCTACCTCTCATTCGTGGCCTCAATAGATCCATTCGTTGAGTTTGGTGTTTTGAAACCATTTGACGCATTATACCATAATAATTAACAGACTGTCGTTTAATCTCAGGTACTGGTTCAGAGGAGTCCTCATCTGGATGATCTGAAAGATGATGCTCTTTCAAATCTGACAAGCAATTGAAGTGTCCTCCACACAAGCCACAACGATATGATCGGTCAGTAGAATTATCAGGAGAAGGGGAGGTATTTTTATTAGGGCTACTCTCATCCTGTTCCTGCATGTTCTCTTTTTGTGTAGGATCATCAGTTGCTTTGCTGACATGAGAATGATTAAGCAGATGGCTCTGCAGGTCTGATAACCAAAAGAAACGCAAGCCGCAAATCTTGCAAGGATATGATTTATCTATACCATTTTCACGGTCCTCATCAAATTTACTTGAACTCTTGGATCCAAGAGACCCATGCCATTCTTTCTGATGCAACAACAAGGTCTCTTGTCTCAAGAATCGTTTTCCACAATGTCCACAACTGTAAAAACGCTCATGAGCATGATTCTGAAGGTGCCCACGAAGGCTCTCTCGATCATAAAAAACCTTGCAACATAAGGTACATTTAAACCCTTGCTCAAGGGGACGATAGCGCTGATGCTGTTGTAAACTTCTCTGGTTCCTAAACACTTGACCACATCTCTCACATCTACATTGGGTATGATCTCTTTCTGCCATTTTGCTTGAAGGCAAGGAATCCTGACAATGTGCTGGGTTTGACAGTAACTTTGACATGGGTTTTCCAAATAAGAACGAAAAGTTTGATAAAGCAGATCTGTCAACCACTGTGAGTGTTCCATTTTCATGAAGTGCAAATTCAATAGGTTTGTCACAACCATTAGCTGCAGTTTCAGAAATGGAAGAAAACGGGCCAATGGGTCCATGATTAGCCATATGATTGATCAATTTTGGGTACTGGCCAAACCCTTCACCACACTCTGTACAGATGAAATCATTTCCAGTTGAAAAATCATGGGAATGGTCTGCCATGTTTGTTCAACCAAGACTTGCTTAAAAGTCTGATGTAGAGAACAATTAAAAAAAAAGTGGAATGAATGACAGTCAAGTGTTTCTGAAGGATAAATTGGTAACTGTAGATATACAAATCCTATGAACAGCTAAACTAAATACAATATTTACAGGATCTCTTACATGCTCACATATTACAAAGTTCCAGTAATTCTTCCCATTGTCACTTCAATTAAGCAAGTTATCGATTCATCAAGTCCATGGTCCCCAAAGTGCAGATGGAAAAGAATGAAATCTGGGATCCAGAAATACTGGATAACAAGCATAAATGTATTCCTTTCTTTCTCTGGCTTGTGGTCTTGAATCAGGATATTAGCATCTAAAAAAGAGAATGGGAGAACATGAGTCAGATATGAATGTGCAATATGTTAATTCAGTGGACATATTAAAGACATGTCAACTGAAAATGAATTTCAGCAATATCCATTTGTCCCCTTTATTTAATTACATCATTCAAAGGCTTACTTCACTGTGTGGAAAACCAGGCACACAATATGCATATAACTTTGTCTACAGCCATTGCATGATCATGACCTCTAGATTCTTACTGAAAAACAACATGGTGGAAAGAATGTTTATTGCAGTTACAAGAAAAAGACAACTGGCATTCAATCATGAATGAATTAATTACAAGTTGATTATTAATTTAATGAATCCAAAAAGCAAAAAAAAATGCAGAATAGCTACAAAAGCAACCCACTACATGACGTAATTCCCATATTAAATAGAAACCACTTTTCCAACATTTCTTCTGAAGTACATTTGTACTAACAGGGTGTAAATAACATGAGCCTCTACTCTGTTTAATATACTTACCTGATGTTGGACAATAGGGATTGTCTACCATTGTTAGGTCATTAGACTTGAATTGAAAAATTCATTACAAATCCTGATTAGATGCAACACCTGCATGGACCTCCCTTTGTAATTAGGGCCGTGGGACATGCCTTAACCAAAATGAGACTTGTATCACAAAGTACAAAATGGTCTAAGCATCTTTTTTGTTGAAAGTATACCACCAACTTGAGTATCTGTGCAGCAGCTTGGCTAGGGAAACACAGATTATTCAGATCTTAATAATTGGGTTGTAAGATACTGATATTTTCAACTACCAAAGGCACTGTAGCGATGGTCACTCCTGTACAGACTACACTCAAATACCACCACAGCCCACTAATTCCAACAGTTATGCCCCCACAGGATGCAGGTGTGGTGATGGATATGTACTCCTATGCCATGAAAACTGTTCAGTACATTCCAGATGAAAAAGAAAGGGGCTTAAGGACCATTCACACCCAGCATTTATTATGTCTTCACACACATCTTGAGTGACCATTTGTGATTAGACCATGCTCCCCTGCTCAAAATGCAAATAAACATGCACATCATTTTCAGTTGCAAAGACCAAATGTGGAGGAAGCAATACACATCCCATGCCTTTTAGCCAGCATCATGTGTAGTTGTCCAGCCGATACAAATATCAATGGCAAATAAATTCATAATCACAGTTAATTGACAATTTTAAATGGTCTCTTAGTGAAAATTCACACTTTGTTTTGCTTCAGATAAGATTGTCAGTTGAACTCAGTTTTAATTTTAGTCTAATTTATCGTTTTAGTCAGTTTTCATGATAATTTTCTCAGACAGTATAAAAGTATGACTACAGTGTTGATGAAAATTAGACTAAAATTCAAACTGTAGGTGGCACGGTGGTGCAGTGGGTAGCGCTGTGACCTTACAGCACTAAGGTTTTAGGTTCAAATCTCATGGCCAGTGGGGGCGTGCCTGTGTGAAGTTTGCATGTTCTTCCCGTGTCTGTGTGGGTTTCCTCTGGGTGCTCCAGTTCTTTCCCATAGTTCAAAAGACATGCAGATTAGCTAAAACTACCCAGCCACTACGGTTGCACAAGCCAGTGTATACTTGGCACCGGTCCCAAGCCCAGATAGATTAGGGAGGTTTGCATCAGGAAGGGCATCTGGTGTAAAAAAAAAAAGCCTATGCCACATCAAATATGCGCATCATGGTAACCCCTAATGGGAGCAGCTGAAAGATGTTTCATGATGCTTGTAAAATATGCCCCATAGCTTTAAGAAGAGGGCCATTACAGAAGGGGTACTGCCTGATTTTTTTTTTTTTCGTATATGACTGGTGTTGTTGCTGTGTGCAAGTTAGGTGGAGTAAGGCACAACTCTATTACTGTTTTTGCTAGTTATCGACTGAAGAGGCCATTTTGTACACTGTGGTGATGACCACCATTTTCCTATAAAGATGTTACTTCATTCGTCCTGACTCATACCTGTAAGAATCCAGGAGAATTATGAAAGCCATGCAAGTGGCTAAGCAAGTGAGTTGGATTCCCTTGCTTGGCAACCACAGTCTGGAACATGAAGGTAACGTACAGTAATGGATTTTGCTGAAGTATATTTCTCCTGGCTATAAAAAGTCCCTTGAAAAATGAGCTAGGTTGTCTGCCTGAATAGAGCCAGCTATTTTTTGTCTTGACTTGTCAGAGCATAATGAACAGCAATGTTGTCAAAAATTTGTCATTTTCCCCCCATTTATGTTGTTACAATTTAGTCATGAAATAAAAGCAATTCACTGAATACTTATCAAATCTGACGAAATTAACAATAGCATATTAAATAGCCTAATATTGTGTGACCTATAATATGTTGCCAAGATAATTAAACTTGTATTATGCAAAATATCATACCAGTACCAAATCAGAGAAAGTTGGGACGATATGGAAAATGGGGAGAGGAGGGAGAGAAGTGATTTTCTAAGTTTACTTTTACTTGTATTTCATTGTAGACAGTATGATCCTAAGATATTTCATGTTTTCTCTGGTCAATTTCCTTTCATTGGTTGATGTACATCCATTCCTGCATTTCAGGCCTGCAATACATTCCAAAAAGATGTATGTCCTTTTGCATACATAGTGGATGTCAGTAGAGTAGGCGGTACACATTTGCATGCACACTGCAAAAAGAACATTATTAATGTACATGGCCCGGACCAACCTCAAATGTGG
The DNA here is from genome assembly GCA_026167865.1 of Notarius quadriscutis. NCBI lineage: Eukaryota > Metazoa > Chordata > Actinopteri > Siluriformes > Ariidae > Notarius > Notarius quadriscutis. The sequence continues at coordinate 9,665,620 of JANZLB010000024.1, read as the reverse complement.
GATCAGATCCCAGTGTGCACTTGGGACACATTTGACCCCATTCACATCTGTACATGGAGCTATCCACTTCACCCAGGACACGTTAACACCAGGTGTGAAGGGGGCCTGACATTATGCTTGTACCCATGTTTATCCCAGCCAATAACCCAAGTCGTTTATACATTTTACTGAACTGTAACAATTTAAACAAATAAGGATGCTACACAAACTTATGTAGAGTTCACAGTGAAGGATTTTGTTTTTCACACTGCTACTATAATGGTAAGCCTCCCAAGACAGAGTAATGTGCAAGTAATGATTAAACATTTCTGTGCCATGCTTACCAAAGGATTGTTCAAAATGCCAAAAATAAAAAAAAAACAACCAGTATCTAAACTCTCAAAAAATCCAGAATAGACCACACAAAATATTAAAAAGGTACCTGTAGTGAATTTTAATTACTATCTATTTCAGAAACCACTGGTATCATTCTTTCACGTATGATACCAGTGGTTCCATCATGTAACGTTCATTATAAGCTTTTGTCAAGTGCGCGCGAGTTTTAAGTCACTGCTCCATCAGTCAAGCATGGTCAGCGACATGTTGCCTCCTTCACAGGCTGTTCCAGCACTGGTAGTGATGCACAGTCGTTTTGTCCGATTGCAAATCTACTTGCACATAATGGCATGAAATAATGTGCCATAAAATAAAGATCTATTACAAGTATTAGCTCTATATTTATTCAATGTGTTCTGAAGTTACTTGACTGGGAACTTGCCTGTTTGTCAGCTCCCCTTCAGGTGCTGGTCCCCGGAGGTACCTGTGGATCATGCAGTCAATGAAGACCACTTCCAGGGATGGTTTGTGAAGGACATACTTGTGCAGATTCGGGGTGGACGTGATTCAGCCATCAAAGCAATCTGCAAGGAGTTCATGTTCTTGACAACAGTAGGACTCCATGTCAGTTCTCATGACTGAGCACTGCCCACACTGACACCATGGAGTGGTAGCCATTTTGGCTCTACCGTCATGCACATCGCTTGCGGCAGTTTCCCCCTCCAAATCACCCGACTGATGACTCACTGTCCTCACAAACCTCCTCCCTCTCTGGCTCGAATATATAACCATTAACACCCATTTCATCAAAGTTGCTAGCCATATTTTGCTTCTTTAACATCTCATTTCACCTCAACCCACAGAATACTGCTTGCTTACTCGCACCCGATAACTTGGAATCAACGACTGTATGTCATTTCCAGCTGGCAATGGCTGCTCCCCCTTGGTTTTGCCCCTGCAGGTAATTCACGGAATAAAATGGTCAACAAAAGTGCTTTTACGGTGGTTTGTCGACAATGTGTGCGTCTTTTGCCTATAAGTAATACATAAAGTACAAATGTAAGCGTGACCAGAACTGGTACACTTTAAACCACATTTTTTGACTAATCAGATGCATTTTAACTTCAGAAGTCAACATTTTGGGGGGAGGCTCACAGGAGGGAAAGTCTCTGAGGTCACTGATGAAAAGATTACAAGAATTCATGTTCATGCATATTGTGACCTCTACACCTACCTAGTTCTTTCTGTTGCGGAAGGTGGGCTTTTGAAGGCACGATATTGTGAAAACAAGGAGGCCCCAACAAAGAAAATAAAATGTCAACAATTAATACTTAGTCAGTTGGGTACAGAAGACAAATACGACTGCTTTGTCAGTTACACTATATGGTCTTCACTCATAAGAAGGGATTCCACTTTATTTTGGAACATGGCTATGTGGATGAATGGGCAAATCCCCAAGCATATTAGTGAGGTTGGTTGAGGAGGCCTGGCATGCAGCCAGCATTCCAGTTCATCCAATGCAAAGATTTTCAGTGGGGTTGTGGTTAAGGCCACTTGAGTTCTTTTGACTCTAACCTTAAAGCACATCTTCATAAACACTCACTTTTTCATGCTGGAACTGGTTTAGGCCCTTGAGTTCCAGTTAAGGCGGCACGGTGGTGTAGTGGTTAGCACTGTCGCCTCACAGCAAGAAGGTTCCGGGTTCGAACCCAGCGGCCGGCGA
>JANZLB010000024.1:9528009-9539473 GCA_026167865.1 Notarius quadriscutis | reverse complement strand
GATGATGTTTTAGGTCATATTTATGCAGAAATATAGAAAATTCTAAAGGGTTCACAAACTTTCAAGCACCACTGTAGGTCAAAAAGGATTTGCAAATCATTGCATTCTGTTTTATTTGATGTTTTATACAGCATCCCAACTTTTTTGTTATCAGGATTGTATTCATATTCTGCTAAAAAGTTAAAATTTACAAAACTAACATAATATAACATAACCACCATCCACATTTTCAACCATTTACTGTGAGCTTTTATGAAGTTATTGCTAATCCCAGCTGATCCCAATTCTTGGGTACTATATTCTATAGTATACTCTCTTACTTCTGGTGTCACTAACTCAACAAAAGATGGGCACAATTGCTAGGACATGCACTGTTATGAAATAATATTATCAGTGATTATCAATTGCTACCTCATACACTTTTTTGCTGTTGACTAAAAGAAGAATATTCTTTTATGAAAATCACACAAACATTCTGTTCATTTTAACCATACCAAATGGCACATCTTTTCTGACAACAATTACTGTGAATAAATCATGGCAGGGTGGATGCATTAGCCTTAGCTACACTTTAGTCACTTCAATGCAGTGCTGATCCTAATCATCTAGCTAAGATGAGCTGACCTGACATGATTTTAAAGCGATATTAAATATTCATAATTATCATGGTTGTTAGCCAACAATTTTATGTGACAAAAATGAGAGAATGAGAAATATTAATAAATAATTAATTAACAAATACAATGTAACATTTAAGATTTTAAGTTTTCTTTATAGGAAATTCCATTGAAATAAAGATTTGGGCATTGTTTTATTCATTCAACAAATTAAAATACCAAATTAAAAGCCTGATAAAATAGACTACATCCTGTGCACACAGTACAGTTTCATGACATCATTTTACTATTTTGTGGTAATATTAACTTGTGCACCCAAGTAACTGTTGAAGAATTAAAAATATTTTTACTGGCCTGTCCAGTCACTTGCTGTATCTCTCATGAGTAGGCGCAATGATTTTTTTTTTTTTTTTACCCCACCTAAGATTCATGCTTTTCTGCTGTACTTCAAGATCCTTGCGTAAAAATGGATGTGATGCAACAAGTGCTAGTTCCTAAGCTGCTGAATAATGAAGGTGGAAGTCATATTGTTAAATTATTAATTAAACTGAATGGGCTGCCCAGAAAATTGACTTAAGAACTTGGAAAAATTTCCAGACAGATGCTGATATGTTTTAAATATAACCCCAAATCAGAGAAAGTATGGACGGTATGTAGAAATTGAAATTAAAACTGAAAACAATGATTTGTAAATAATATTTAAGCTGTATTGCACTCAAAACAACACAACAGTATATTATTTGATGTTTTACCTCATGAATTGTATTGCTTTTCCAAAATAAATACTTATTTCAATTTTGATTCTTGCAATACATTAAAAAAAGTTGGAATGGTAAAGCATTTACCACTTTGTAATGTTGCCATTCTTTCTCACAACACTTGTTTAGGGTCTGAAGTTGTTTAGGGTCTGAAGTTGTTTAGGGTCTGAAGACATGACCTGATGAAGTGTTTCATGTGTTATTTTGTACAATTCTTCCTGCAAACAGGTCTTAAGGTGTGCAATGGTACAAGGTTGTCACCGTCACATTTTTCTTTTTAAAATTCACCACACATTTTCTTTTGTGGACAAAGGGGACAGGTACCCACTTCTTCCACAACCATGCTTTTGTAATGTGTGCAGAATGTAGTTTTGCATTATCTTGTTGAACTATCCCTGGAAAAGATGTTACCTTGAAGGCAGCATATGTTGCTCCAAAATCTCAATGTACTTTTCTACTTTTTTTTTCTAATGCTGCCATCACAGAAGTGTAAGGTACCTTTGCCAAGGGCATTGACAGAACCACATATCATGATAGACCCAGCTTTTGGACTTGTTGCTGATAATAGTCTGGGTGGTCCTTTTTGTCTTTGATCTTGAGCACACAGTGTCCATTTCTTACAAAAAAGACCTGGAATATGGAATGATTAATCAGACCACAATACACGTTTCCACTGTGTGATGATCCATCCCAGGTGCCTCCAAGCCCAGAGAAGTCGATGGCACTTCTCAACACAGTTAACATAAAGCTTCCTTTTTGCAGTTCGAATTGGCATTTGAACTGTTGCTCTCAGATCCGTGAGGCAGAATCTCCTAGGCAGCAGAGGACTACATTCTGAGATTATACTTTGTCAATTTAACTTTCTAAAGTACTGACCAATCAAAACCTATCAGAAGCTCAGCATGATGTCTATCTTGCAGCCTTTTATTGGTCTTATCTCCAACAAGTAAAATCCAGTTCAAGATTTACTTCCTTCTCAAGATTTAAGTCTCCTTCTCAGTCACTCTCCTGTTTTCTCTTCCTGGCTTCCTCCTACAGTCTGACCACAATACATGTTTCCACTGTGTGATGGTCCCGATCAGATGCCTCTGAGCCCAGAGAAGCCGATGGCACTTCTGGACATAGTTAACATAAGTCTTCCTTTTTGCACAATAAAGTTTTAACTAGCATTTTTGGATGTAACCCCATACTGTAGTGGTTGACAGGTTTGCCAAAGTAATCCAGAGCCCATGTGGTTACATCAGCTATAGATGAATGATGATTCTTGATACGTCTGAGGGATTGGTGATCACAGGTGTTCAACTTAGGCTTGTGCCCTTGTCCTTTACACACCAAAGTTCCTCCAGATTCCTTGAATCTTTTAATGATATTATCCACAGTAGAGGGTGAAATATCCAAATCCCTTCCTATCTTTCTTTGAGGAACATTGTTTTAAACATTTAATTTATTTTCTCATGCATTTGTTGACAAACTGGAGATCCTCAACTCATCTTTGCTCCTCAAAGACTAGGCCTTTCCTGGATACTGCATTTGTACCAAATCATGATTACAATAAACTGTTGACATCACCTGCTTCAAATCACATTATTATTTAATTGTTTTACCTCATTACTAGCCTTAAATTTCCCCCATCCCAACTTGTTTTTGGAATGTGTTGCAGCCCTGAAATGCAGGAATGGATGTATATCAACAGATGAAATTAAGTTGATCAGACAAAACATGAAATGTCTTGGGTTCATACTGTCTGCAATGAAATACAATTCAAAGTAAATTTAGAAATCACTGCTTTCTTTTTTTATTTACATTATCCATACAGTCCCAACTTTTTTTGATTTAGGGCTGTAGCTGGTTCTGAATGTCAGCATCCTTGTGCTCTGCTTTACTGGGAGGGAGAGTCACAGGGTTATTCCTGTATAGGTCAAGTAACAAAATAATAATAATAATAATAATAATAATAATAATAATAATGAGCACATCATAAAAGGCATACCTTTGTTTCTTTCAATAGTAATGAATGATAAACCAGGTTTTACTAAACCAGCAAGTATTTTTGCTTGACGCATTTAATGTTATTAGTATTTTACAACCACAAAGCACAGTCAGCAAAAAAGTGTGTACATATAAAAAAGTAATATACATTCTTATGATACAATGATTTCATGAAAAATTGCTGACAAAATATATTAAACAGAATAAAAGAATAGCAAGACATGGATATAATATATATATTATTATTATTAGAAGAAATTTAGCTACACAAAAATCAGTATTCAGTAATTTAATCAAGTACCATATTTAAAGGTCTTCATCATGCTGAGGACAGAGGACATACAGAGAACATTCTATATCCAGTCTTTTATAATACCAATATAACCAACCAATATAACAAACAAACAAACAAACAAACAAACCAAAAAAAACAAACACAAAATAATCATACAATAATACAGTTCTAGTTAAGATGCTTGCTGTGGTAATTTATGCTATAATTTTTAATAGTACAGAACAGACAAAATGCATTAACTATTTAATTGAACTCTTATGCCGAATTCTCTTTTAAGTCTCATATGCTCTTCAAAACACTCAAATTGTACAAAAGTAGGAAAGCCCATCCTAGAATTTCAGAAATGGGCTGTCTTGTGGAACCCAACTGTCAGCAGCCTGAGAATACAAATAAAATCATGCATTTTTGGTAATCCCACAAAAACCAAAGTCAACTTTTTTTTGCCTTTTAAATCAATGCCTTGTGTATAGAACTTCAGAAAGGCCATTTATTTTTCTTGTGATCCCAAGTTAATAAATGTTGTTTCTTGAGCTCAAACCATATTTCCTTGTGATCTTTTGATAAAAAAGCTATTGACTGAGATCAGGTGGGAGTAGCACACTAGCATTACATCACTTTGGACAATGACATAGCAGTAGCATACAAGCATTGCATTATTGTGACCAGTGACATACTGCCATATAATTGATATTATGGCAATTCTGTAGTAATTATATCCTTTTTCAGAACATTTTGATCACCATTTGTCTTGTGAGCTGAAAACCATTTCCTCAGCATCTCTCAAACATCATGCGATAATCCTGGATATGTCCTGGTCCCTCAAGTAGGCTGACAATGAAATTGACTACCCATTCAGGATCACTATAATATCTATGACAGTATAGTTGCAGATTTCTGAGCTGCCTTGTCAAGTAAAGGACACTAACTTGTAAAATGTCTAGTACTGATAAACATAATGATAGATAGATAGATAGATAGATAGATAGATAGATAGATAGATAGATAGATAGATAGATAGATAGATAGATGTTATTGATCCTAAAATGGAAATATACATATAGTGCAACTTTACACCAAAGCTCAAAATCAAACCCAGGTTCTCAGAGCTACAAGGCTGTGTCACTGCATCAGCATGCGATAATCCTGGTATCGCACAAGAGAAAATACTCTTGTGTTCATCCCTGATTAAAGCAAAAACATATAGTTGGTGTACATCATATGCTAATAATGTATAATTAGTATAATTATAATTATATTAAATGTATAACACATCTAATAATGTATAATACATCTAATAATGTATTTTGACATAATGAGAAAATACTTTGTTATCCTGAGGTAACAGTACAAAAAACAAAAACAAAAAAACCCCCACACCTCATGGCCTTTCTGGACTTCCATACTTATGACCTAATATTTTATACTTACTTCATGTTTAAGCTGATGATATTTTGTAGCATATTTGTTCAGTATGAGGAATAACTACTGATTTCTTCAAGATCAAGAACTGATCTTCCAAAATAGTGACCAAGCAGTAGAATTGGGACACTAGCCATATATTCATAAGTTTGATTTGCACTGAAGTTAAAATTTGTATTCTACTTAGTCATGGACTAAAATGCTTGTAGCTTACTTGCAGCTTTTATTTCTGTCCTTTATGCTGTACACATTCTAAGGTTGTTTCTTATAGTTGCCAAAATTGCAATGAAGTATTCTCTCTCCTTGGAAAAATGGTATTTTCATATGTTTCTTACAGCTCTACATCAGAAAAGGACTTACTTCCTTGCTCTTTGATGCGGGTGTTGATCATGGAGTTTGTGCAGGTGTTAGTGCGTGATACCTCCTCTGTCAATGCTGTTTCCAGCACTTTCAAGATAGACTTCCGCACCTTATCTTTGAAATCCTGACCAATGAACACATATAACAATGGGTTCAGGCAGCTGTTGAGAAAAGCCAAACTAGTGGCTATGGGAATGCCAATAGTAGTTATACGTTCCAGGGTGGGACTGTTCATGGGGGCCATGTGATGAGCCATCTCGATGAGCACTAGGATGTGGTATGGAGCCCAGCATAGGAAAAAAGCTGTAATCACAGCAGCAATGATCCTAAAAGGACGCCCCGTGCGACCAGACATTGAGCGGTTTCTTTTGAGGCGATGGATGATGATTGCATAGCAGGAGACAATGATGGAAAAAGGCACTACAAAACCCAGGAGAAAACGTGTGATGATCATAGCACGGTGTCGCAGGAGACGGAGTTCCACAACCTCTGAAGTAACATAATCATCAGAAAAGGCAAAGTTGTTAAAGCAGTTGATAATGTTTGGATTATTGTAGTCTGGAGCAGTGTCCCTGAAGACAAAGTAGGGAGAGCTCAAGAGTAAAGCAAATACCCAGACTCCAAGGCTCAGTCCAGATGCACAACTGACACTTCGATGGTTCTGTGCCCATATTGGATGCACAACTGATATGCAACGATCCACACTGATCACCACCAGGATATACACACTAGCAAACATGTTGAGGAAACCGAGTGTGCTGTTGAGCTTGCACATGAAACGTCCAAATGGCCAGTGAAAGCCCATGGCTGTGTAAGCCACACTGAGAGGCAAGAAGGCAGTGAAAAGGAAATCTGCTACTGCCAGGTTGAGAAACCAAACCGTGTTCACAGTCTTCTTCATCTTGAATCCAGACACCCAGATTACAATGCCATTCCCAGCCACTCCAAGCACAAAGGCTAAACAGTAGACTATGAGTGACATGATGTTGAGTGATTGCCTGAGTTCTGCATGCTCATCATCATCATAGTCATCATAATAGTCTTCCTCTGACTCATTACCCATGGAGAAATTGTTATAGAAAGACATCTCTGTCCTGTTCATATACATCACAGAAATGGCTGAAGAAATCTGTGCAACCTGGTTTGGCAGAAAAACAATATTCAGATTTTGAAAATGCCGTTCAGAATATACATTGTGCAAAGGAAAAACATTCACGTTTGAATTTAACATGGGACTAAATTAACGTGTTATTCTACATTTGTCCACTTGAGGTCACAAGTGTAGCACCTTAAATTGACCTAACACTGAGCAATGTGTATTTTCATAATGACAGAGAGATCACAGTCATATCTCAAAAGCTCTTTCTGGTTGTTTTTTCCTTCTTCTTCTTCTTCTTCTTCTTCTTTTCTTTCTTTCTTTCTTTTTTTGAAGTGCCTAATTCAGAGGTGCCATACGTTGTTCAAACAACATCAAGGAATAATAAAAATCAACCTAAATAATAAGTCATTTCAGTGTAGTTTTATACACTATTGTAGTCATTCTGTTGGAAAGCAGATTATTTATATTTAAACAATATGCATTTTGAAGAACTCTTCTACCTCCTTCACCTTTAAGGTCTATTTGTACTTATCCCTGTTTTTGTTGTTTTTTCATTGAAATAAAAAGCCCTTGAGAAAACAAAATTCACAATTGTCAACACTTCTTGAGAAATTAATAATAATAATAATAATAATAATAATAATAATAATAATAATAATAATAATAATAATAAACACTATAAAACACCAAAGAAATTCACAAATACACAGTTACCTTTATAAAAACTAATCATGCATGTATAATACATTTAATTGAACATCAAACAGCTCAATGCAACCTGCTACGCTAATGGCCAACGTTTGGGCGAGCAATTAAATTATAGAAGTTGTTGTAAAATCAAAGAAGTAACAAGTAAACTTACCCAAAGTATCAGCTCGCCCAAATATATCCTCAGAACCGCTGTACAGATGTCCAGCTCAAACTGAAGAAAGGAACCACCTTTGCAGCAGTGTTCAAAGAAAGTAATGAAGACGCGCCCTGAGCTTACAAACAAGTACGTTCAGACGGCATTCACGCGGTTGCTGTCCGCAGTGGTCTGCAACTTTTTTCTTTTTTGATCTGCTGAACTTCACTGAGTCGCTGCCTTTAAACGTTATGACGTCACGCCGTCTCTCATTTCTTACTGACCAATCGTATCGGGCCGCATCTATTAATGTTGTCAAAAACACTAAATGTTATGTTATAGAAAATTACTTAAATGCAAGATGAATAATGAAATTTTAATTAAGCTGGTAAGGTAATGGTTGATGTGACACACCCAAAACATATTTTCCTGAACTACAGTAAGGTCCATAAGTATTTGGACAGTGACCCGACTTTCATAATTTTACCTCTGTATACTGCCATAATGGATTTACAATGAAGCAATCATGATGTGACTGGCTGAAGTGTATACTTTCAGATTTATTTCAAGGGGTTTGACAAAATATTGCATTAAACCTTTAGGAATTACAGCTATTTCTATCTATCTATCTATCTATCTATCTATCTATCTATCTATCTATCTATCTATCTATCTATCTATCTATCTTTTATATCATCCCCCCATTTATCAAATAGGGCTCAAAAGGAATGAGACAACTGAATGATGAGCAGTTTCATGGCCAGATCTGGCTTGTTTCCTCTTTTTTTTTTTCATGACAAATTAAGGAGATAAAGGGTCTGGAGTTGATTCCAAGAGTTGAATTAGAAACTGGCAGCTGTTCATGGGAACTCAATGTGTGGTCCAAAGAGGTGTCAATGCACATGAAGAAGGCCATCATTACAGTGAAAAAAACAAACAAACAAACAAATCCACAAACCTGTATCAGAGAGACAGTGGAAACTTTGTCAAAGGAGTGGCCAAATCAACAATTTGGTACAACCCCAATTCCAAAACTGTTGGGACACTGTGTAAAATGTAAATAAAGCCAGAATGCAATGATTTGCAAATCCTTTTCAACCCACAATCAATTGAATGCAATACAAAGACAAGATGTTTAATGCTCAAACTGATAAACTTTATTTACTGATAAACTTTATTTATTTACGTTTTTTGAACATATACACTGATTCTGAATTTGATGCCTGCAATACATTACAAAAAGTTAGGACAGGAACATATTTACCTCTGTGTTACATAACCTTTTCTTTTAACAACACTCAGTAAGCATTTGAGAACTGATGACACTAATTGTTTAAGTTCTGAAAGTGAAATTCTTTTCCATTCTTGCTTGATATATGACTTCAGTTGCTCAACATTCCAGGGTCTCTGTTGTTGTATTTTGAGCTTCATAATATGCCACATGTTTTCAGGCCAGTTGAGCACCTGCACTCTTTTAAGCCACATTGTTGTAACATGTACAGAAAGTATCTTGGCATTGTCTTCCTGGAATAAGCAGGGACGTCCCTGAAAAAGGCATCATCTGGATGGCAGCATATGTTACTCCAAAACCTGTATGTACCATTCAGCATTAATGGTGCCCTCACAGATGTGCAATTTACCCATGCCATAGGCACTAACATACCCTCAGACCATCACAGATGCTGACTTTTGAACTGAGTGCTGGTAACAATCTAGATGGTCCTTTTCCTTTTTAACTTGGAGTGATCTGTGATCACAACATCTGTGATTTCTCAAAAAAATTCAAATGTGAATTTGACAGACCACAGCACACTTTTCTACTTTGCATCAGTCCATCTCCGATGAGCTTGGGCCCAAAAAAATCAGAGGTGTTTCTGGATGTCATTGATATATGGCTTTTGCTTTGCATTTGTAGATGCAGCGATGAACTCTGTTTACTGGCAACAATTTTCTGAAGTGTTCCTGAGCCCATGTAGTAACATCCTTTCTACAATCATGCCAGTTTTAATTCAGTGCCACCTAAGAGATTAAATGTCACAGGAAGTCAGAGTTGGTTTTTGGTCTTGTCCCCTACATTTCTCCAGATTCTCTGAATATTTTAATGATATTATGAATTGTTGATGATGAAATGTTTAAATTCCTTGCAATTGTACATTGATTCTGTTGAACTATTTGCCCATGCAATTTTCACAAAGTTGTGAACCTCGCCCCATCCTTGCTTGTGAACGACAGAGCCTTTTGAGGATACCCCTTTTACCAATTCACCTGTTTACCTGTATAATGTTCCAAACAAGTGTTTTTTGAGCATTTCACAACTTTCCCAGTCTTTTGTTGCCCTTGTCCCAACTTTTTTGAAACTTGTTGCAGGCTTCAAATTCAGAATTAGTGTATATTTAAAAAAAAAAATGTATTAGTTTGAACATTAAATATCTAGTCTTTGTATTGTATTTAATTGCATATAGGTTGAAAAATTTCCACGATTATCTATTTTTATTTATGTTTTCTACAGTGTCCCAACTTTTTTTTTGGAATAGAGGTTTTGCACCATCACGTGACCCCATAGTAACTACACCGCCATGACAGGGGGCACACTTGTCGTGCTTCATTCAGCCGAGTTAGTTGTTATTGGTCGGTATGGGAAGGTTTTGCTGCATTTTTGGATGTGCAAATTGTTCTGAACAAAACAAAGACATCAGATTTTTAATTTACCAAAAGTAATTCATCATCATGGGGAAAAAAGTAGAGAACTTTCTAAACGTACAAGAGACAAATGGGGGGGGAAACATGCAGAGGGACTTAGTGTCAGAGATCAAAAACCCTATGGTATGCTCACTTCATTTACATTTGGGGATCCTTCGGCTCATGTTGTGCACATACTTGGGACCTAGTCATTATGGAAACCACTTGATGCTGATCTGAGCATGATCAGCCCATGCTGTAAGGACACTGAGGCTTTTTGAATATTATCATTATCACTGTCATGTTTGTTTCTTTGTTTATGGCTCTGCTTTCAGTTTTTTTTGTAAATATCAGGCCTACTAATAAACACTCTTCCTGCACTTAGATCCGTCTACCACCACAGACCTGACAGAATACTTGCAAAGTCTCTGTGAAAACTGTGTCGTTATACGCTCGTGCTGATTGTGCTCAAATCAGCATCAGGTGTTGCCCATAATGACTGGGTCCTAAGCATGTGCACAATGTGCGCCGAAGGATCCCAGAATGTCAATGCACTTTTTAATATTATTGTTTTTTTAATTTTTACCTAAGTGGAAATGAAGTGAGCATACCATAGGGTTTTTGACCTCTTCATTTGACACTGAGTCCCACTGAATGTTTTTTTCTCCCCCATTTTCCCTTCTATGTTCAGAAATCTCTCGAGTTGTTTCCCCAGATGATGAATTATTTTTGGTAAATTAAAAAATCTGATGTCTTTGTTTCATTCAGAATGATTTGCACATCCAAAAATGCGGCAAAACCTTCCCATACCAACCAAGAACAACTAACTCGGCTGAATGAAGCACGACAAGCATGCCCCCTGTCATGGCGGCGTAATTACCATTGCTTTGGGGTCACGTGATGGTGCAAAGCCTTTATTGTGGTTGTACATTCTTAAAAAAAAGGAATGCACTGGCGAGCTCAGTAACACCAAATGGCTTGGAAGACCATGGAAATAACGAAAGTGGATGATCAGCTTTCTTTGTTGAATTCTTCCTTGGTGAAGAAAAAACCCTTTTCAACATCTAGCCAAGTCAAGATATTTATGGATTAAGTAGGCCAATCATTGTCAAAGTTATGGCTAATTAGTGTATATATACAGTGTCTTGCAAAAGTATTCATCCCCCTTTGTGTTTGTCCTGTTTTTTTGCATTACAAACTGGAATTAAAATGGATTTTTGGGGGGTTAACACCATTTGATTTACACAACATGCCTACCACTTTAAAGATGAACATTGTTGTTTTATTGTGACACAAACAATAATTAAGATGAAAGAAAAACAGAAACCTGGAGTGTGCATAGGTATTCACCCCCAAAGTCAATACTTTGTAGAGCCACCTTTTGCTGCAATTACAGCTGCAAGT
>JANZLB010000024.1:9516988-9527909 GCA_026167865.1 Notarius quadriscutis | reverse complement strand
TGGACAGAATTTCTAGGTGCAGCCAGGGGCCGGAGGGAATCCTGTTTGGGAACCACAGGATTTCATCTCTGCTCTTCACAGATGATGGTGTCCTGTTGGCTTCTTCAAACCAGGACCTTTAGCATGCACTGGGCGGGGTGCTCCTCACTCTGTGTATCGCCCTGACACAGTGCTGATGTAGACGGCTCTGTAACAGCTACTCCCACCAATGCTACTCCGGGGCTTTCCCCAGAGAGATTACTGCAGGATCCACTCCTTACTATGTGCGTCATTAACTCCTTAAAATCTAGCCAGTCAGTCCCCAAAATCAGCGAGTGGGTGAGACAAGGGTTAACCACCACCTTTACATGATGCTTTTCCCCTCGAAATAGAATGTGGACAGACACCAAAGGGTAGTTGTGAACATCCCTGTGCACACACAACACCTTCACCACTTGTGCTCTATCCAATGCCTCACCTTGCACCAGGCTTTGGTGGATTGAGGTCTGGTTACAGCTGGAATCCACCAAAGCCTGGTACGTATCCCCTTGGACACTTACAATACCCTCTGGCCCGATTGAGGGCGGTTTCTGGTGCGTCAGGTACCCAGACCACTGTGCCTACCTCCATCGCAGAGCACTGATGTTGGAAATGTCCCAGTTCCCCATAGCACCAGCACACCAGCCCAGGCTCTCCCTCTGCACCGGTGTTATGGACATCACTCACCTGGGGGGAGGAGACACAGACAAGGAAGGGGAAAATGGGGGGACACCATGGGTGTGCCGGGCCAGCTGGGGGGGAGCCAGCCCCTGCCTCTGCGGTGGGGGAATGGGGTGAGGACGGGAAGCAGAGGGAGAGAGAGAAGAGAGAGGAGAAGAGGAGACATGCCTTCCTGCCATCAGAACCGCCACCATGTGGTCCTCTGCCAGCTCAATAGCTTGGTCCAGCAATGCCAGGCAATGACACTGGACCCACTCTGCCATTCCTTCCAGAAGTCACATGATGAATTGATCCAGTGTCACCAGATCAATCACTCCCTCAGCGTTGCAGTCATCTGCCCTCAGCCACCACCGGCAGGCGTCCTGGAGTTGTTGTCTGAACACGAACGGTCGGCCGACCTCCTCCAAGTGCAGTGAGCGGAAGTGCTGCTGCTGTTGCTCTGGGGAGCGGCCGACATGCTGGAGGATGGCTCGTCGGAGGTCCACGTACACAAGCCGGCTGTCGGTGGGGAGCTGCAGCGCAGCCAGCTGAGCCTCACCCGTCAGCAGGGGGAGGAGGCGCACCATGCACTGGTTGACTGGCCAACCTCACGCCTCCGCTGCTAGCATGAGGAAGGCTTCCAGATTGTCGTGTGGACCCATCTTCATTAGGATGAGGTGGGGAGGGTCCACTCTGGTGGCAGTCGTGGGCCCCGCTGACCCGAGCAGGTGCCAGAATGCCTGGCAGTCCTCCTGTTGGGCCAGCACCAAGACTTCAAACAGTTGTTCTTGCTCCTTCCAGAGGGCAACCAGTGCTTGGTGCTGGTTCTGCTGGGCTGTAGTGAGGGCATGGATCAGGTCCTTGAATGGTGAGGACTCCATGGGGCTGTTCCCTTCTGCACTCATCCCGGGTTTCAGCACCACTGTAGCAAGACCTTGATGTGGGTGGAGCACAGAAGCACGGCAGGCAGTCATTTGTGTTCTGAATTTCTTTATTGCTGCTTTTCAGCACACAGCTCAAACTCTCTCTCACACACTTTCTCACACACACACAGGCTATTATCGAGCCCTCAGTGCCGACCTCCCCTTCTCACTCTCCTTTTATAGAGCGCGGTCACTGGAGGAGACACACAAACACACGTTAATTGACAACAGGTGTAGTGACATGACCACTCACCTTCCCTGACTCCACCATCCATTCACAGACTGACGCTTGGCCACGCCCCCGGTGCCACATACCCCTACCACCCGACTCAGGCCGGGGAGCCATCCGGCCTGAAGCTGACTCCCCCCCCGACAGGAGAGGAAGTCCACCACCGCCATCTGTGCCCCCTGTGGACCACCTCGAATTTAAATGGCTGGAGTGCAAGTTACCAACAGATGATCTGCATGTTGGCATCCTTCATGTAGTGGAGCCACTGGAGGGGCGCATAGTCCGAACAGAGGGTGAAAGGGCGCCCCAGCAGGTAGTACCGGAGGGCGAGGACTACCCACTTGATGGCTAGACATTCTTTTTCAATAGTACTGTACCTGCCTTCCCACATCGACAGCTTCCGGCTAATGTACAGCATAGGACGCTCCTCCCCCTCCACCTCCTGGGACAGAATGGCCCCCAGCCCTCTGTCCACTGTGTCTGTCTGCAAAATAAAGGGGAGAGAAAAGACAGGAGTGTGTAACAGTGGCCCCCCACACAGTGCAGCCTTTACCTTTGAGAAAGCCTGTTGGCATTGCTCCATCCACTGGACCGAATCTGGTGCTCCCTTTTTAGTGAGATCAGTCAGCGGGCTGGTGATGTCTGAATAATTAGGTATGAACCTCCGATAGTAGCCAACCAGCCCCAGGAACTGTCTCGCCCCCTTTTTGGTCTTCGGCCTCGGGCAGGCCGCAATTGCTGCCGTCTTATTAATTTGGGGACGCACCTGCCCATGGCCCAAGTGGAAACCCAGATACTGTACTTCCAATCGCACATTTCTTTGGGTTGGCTGTGAGACCTGCCCGCCTCAGCGACTTTAGGATGGCCATAAGGTGTTCAAGGTGCTGCGGCCAGTCATTACTGTAGATGATGTTATCCAGATACGCGGTGGCGTGGGGACAGAGGACCCTGTCCATAAGCCGCTGGAACGTAGTGGGCGCTCCAAACAGCCCAAAAGGAAGTGTGACAAATTGGTGCAAGGTAAAAAGTGTGGAAAAGGCTGTTTTCTCTCGGGACAGAGGAGTCAAGGGGATCTGCCAATATCCCTTCGTTAAATCCAGTGTCGAATAAAAACGAGCAATGCCTAATGGATCGAGCAGCTTGTCAATGCGAGGCATTGGGTACATGTCAAATTTAGACACTGCGTTGACTTTTTTCGATAGTCTACACAGAACTGGACCGACCCATTGGTCTTGGGGACCAGGACCACTGGGCTGCTACAGTCACTGTGGGACTCCTCGATTATGCCCATTTCGAGCATGGCCTCGAGTTCATCCCGGACCACGTTTTTTTTTTGTGTTCGGGCAGGCGGTAAGGGCGGCTGCACACTACCACCCCCAGGGGCATCTCAATGTGGTGTTCTGTGAGGTGGATGCGGCCCACTGGAGGTTCTTTTTTGAACCTCCGGCCCCAGCTCCGCTTTCTCCGGGATTACTGACACCAATGCCATGGGGACCTCCTCATTCCAACGTTTTAATAGATTCAGGTGGTAAATTCGCAATGCCCCACCCCTGTCCGTTCGCCTCACCTCATAGTCGACGTCCGCGATTCACCTTGTGACCTCGAAGGGCCCTTGCCACTTGGCGATCAATTTGGAGCTTGACGTGGGCAATAATACGAGTACTTTGTCTCCCGGTGTGAACTCTCGAAGGCACGTGCCCTTGTCGTACAGCCGGATTTGACGTTCTTGCGCCTGCCGCAAATTCTCCTGGGTTAAGTGCATGAGTGTGTGGAGTTTGGCGCGCAGGTTGAGAACGTATTGAATTTTGTTCTTACTAGACGAAGGTCCCTCCTCCCAATTTTCATGTCGCACATCCAAAATGCCACGCAGCTTACGCCCATATAATAATTCAAATGGTGAAAACCCTGCGGAGGCTTGCAGGACCTCTCGTACTGCAAATAACGGGGGCTCGAGCTACTTATCCCAATAATGTGCATCTTCGCTTATGAACTTCCGAATGATGTTTCTGAGAGTTCGATTAAAGCATTCCACTAAGCCATCAGTTTGTGGGTGATAGACGCTGGTACAGATAGACTTAATCCCCAGTAACCCATACAGCTCGTGCAGTGTGCTTGACATAAATGCAGTGCCTTGGTATGTCAGGGTTGCTTTCGGAATCCCAACCCGGGAGATAAAGCGGAAGAGCGCTTCCGCAATACTGCATGCTGAGATATTGCGGAGAGGCACTGCTTCCGGATATCGCGTTGCATAGTCCACTAGAACTAAAATAAAGCAAAATCCTTGTGCTGACCGATCTAATGGCCCGACAAGATCCATCCCAATTCGCTCAAACGGGATCTCGATTAGAGAAAGAGGGCGCAAAGGCGCTTTTGGAGTGGCTGCAGGATTTACGAATTGGCATTCACAGCATGCCACACACCACCGACGGACATCCCCGCGAATCCCTGGCCAACAGAATCGAGCCATTATTCGGGCTAGTGTTTTATCTTGCCCCAAGTGTCCAGCCATGGGATTAAAGTGAGCTGCATGGAAAACGAGTTCCCTACAGCTCTTTGGGATTAACAACTGGGTTATTTGTTCCTTGGTTTGAGTATCCTGTGTCACTCAGTACAATCTATCTTTAATAATGGAAAAATAGGGGAAAGTCGGTGCTGCGCTTGGCTGAAGGGTTTGACCATCGATTACTCTCACTTGGTCAAACACATGCTGCAGAGTCTCGTCTCGCGACTGCTCTAACGGGAAATCCCCAAGAGAATCCCCAAGAGAGGGAGGAGGAGTGGGCTGCTCCTCACTCTGACGCAGTGTTGATGTAGACGGCTCTGCGGCAGCTTCTCCAGTCAACGCCACACTGGGATCTTCCCATGACCTACTAGTGCAGGGCCCACTGCATGTTAAATATTCCATTAGGTTTTTAAATCCTGGCCAAACAGTACCCAAAATCAATGAGTGGGTGAGACAGGGACTAACCACCACCTTTATTCTATGCATTTAGCCCTGGAATAGAATTTGGACAGACACTAGAGGGTAATGGTGAACATCCCCGTGCACACACAACACTTTCACCGCTTGTGCTCCCCCCAATGCCTCACCTTGCACCAGGTGTTGGTGAATTGAGGTCTGATTACAACCGGAATCCACCAAAGCATGATATGTAGCCCCTTGGATACTCACCAGTATGCGATACATTCTGGCCCAATCGGGGGCAGTTTCTGGTGCATCGGGGATCTTGATTACAGCACCCACCTCTCTTGCGGAGCTCTGACCTTGGAGATGCTCCGATTCCCCGCCGCGCCAGCACACTGGCCCAGGCTTTCCATCTGCACTGGTGTTATGGGTGTCACTCACCTGAGGGAGAGACAACACAGTCACAGAAGAGGGGAGGACACCACGGGTGCAACGGGCCAGCTGGGAACGAGCCAGCCGCCACCTCCGAGACAGGGGGAGAAAAGAGAGAGAAGAGAAGCGAGGGGAGACACCTCATCTGCCTGCCATTAGAGCCGCCTCCACCAGCTCGATGACTCAATCCAGCGACGCCGGGTGATGACATTGGACCTATTCCGCCGTTCCTTCCAGAAGTCGAAAGACAAACTGCTCCAGTGCCACCAGATCGATGATCTCATCGGCATCACAGTTTTCCGCCCTCAGCCACCGCCGGCAGGCATCCCGGAGTTGCTGGCCAAATGCAAATGGCCAGCCGACTTCCTCAAATGCCAGTGTCCGGAAGCACTGGCGATGTTGCTCCGGGGAGCAGGATGGCTTTTGTCAGGTCAGCGTAGACCAGCCGGCTGTCAGCAGGGAGCTGCTGTGCTGCGAGCTGCGCCTCGCCAGTCAGGAGCGGGAGAAGGCGCGCCACGCACTGCTCCTGCGGCCACCCCCACACCTCAACTGCTTGCTCAAAAAGAGTGAGAAATGCTTCCGGATCATCCTGCGGTCACATCTTTGTGAGGGTAGCAGTAGTGGTGGTCGATGCCCCTGCTGACATGAGCCGGTGCTGGAACGCCTGGCGATCTTCCTGCTGGACCAGCATCAAGGCTTCGAAGCGTTGCTCCTGCTCCTTTCGGAGGACTATCAGCGCTTGATGCTGGTTCTGCTGGGTGGTAGCAAGGGCAAGGATGAGCTCTTCAAATAGCGGGGACTCCATGGGGTGGTTCCCTTCTGCACTCCTGGGTTTCGGCACCACTGTAACAGTTCCTGATGTAGGTGGAGCACAGAAGCACGGCAGGTGAGAGTTGATATTTGTACAATATCTTTTATTCGGGCTTTTCATCTTGCTTGCTTGTTTGCTTCCTTCCTTTCATTTATTCATTCATTACTCACTCACTCACTCACTCACTCATGCATTGTGGTTGGGGAGAGAGCTCCCTTTCTCTGCTCTCTCTCCTTTTATGCTTCATCCCTGTAACAAACAAACAGAGACACACACACATTAATTGTCAGCAGGTGGAATGATTTAGCCACTTACCTTCCCCGCCCCTGCCCTCCATTCACAGACTGCTGCTTGGCCATGCCCCCGCTGCCACACATGTTTTTGGGAAGTCTGCCACATGCTGCTGGGCAAACTCCAAAGGTGTTTTCATAAGCAATGGCTTTTTTTTCCTGGCCACTCTTCCATAAAGCCCCGCTCTGTGAAGTGTATGGTTTAAAGTGGTCCTATGGACACATACTCCCATCTCCGCTGTGAATCTTTGCAGCTCCTTCAGTGTTATCTTTAGTGCCTTTTTTGCATCTCTGATTAATGCCCTCCTTGCCCGGTCTGTGAGTTTTGGTCGGTGGCCTTCTCTTATCAGGTTTGTAGTGGTGCCATTTTCTTTCCATTTTGCTAGAATGGATTTAATGGTGCTCCATAGGATATTCAAAGTTTGGGATATTTTTTATAACCCAACCCTGATCCATACTTCTTCACAAATTTGTCTCTGACATGTTTGGAGTGCTCCTTGGTTTTCATGTTGCTTGCTTAGTTGTTTTGCAGAGTCAGGGTCCTTCCAGAACAGGTTGAGTTACACAGACATCATGTGACACATCATATGATACTTTGATTGCACACAGGTGGATCTTAATCAACTAATCATGTGACTTATTAAGTGAATTGGTTGGAGCAGCTCTTATTTAGGGGTTTCATACAAAAGAGGGTGAATACCTATGCACACTCCAAATTTCTGTTTTTTTTTATCTTAATTATTGTTTGTATCACAATAAAATAATTTGCGCCTTTAAAGTGGTAGGCATATTGTGTAAATCAAATGGTGCTAACCCTCCAAAAATCCATTTTAATTCCATTTTGTAATGCAACAAAACAGAACAAACACCAAGGGAGATAAATACTTTTGCAAGACACTGTATGTGGCCCAGGCAGAATTTGTGTTTGACAGCCCTGATCTAGAGTTTGCTAGTATCTACTTCAAACTATTTTCCCCCTCATCCAAAATAATAAAGTATTAATTTAGTCTATTTTGGCAATATAATATGATTGGTGTGGGGGAGGGGTCCCCAAGCGAGTTGCCACTGGGGGCTGCAAAATGTTCAGTAACATCCCTGTCTGTCACTATTGAGAGAGACTTCTTTCAAACCTAAACTTTGGTTCTGATGAAGTTTGACTTATCTGAGCAGGAAATCCTCAAGGGAATGTATGAGTATAAATTTCCTGCCAATTCCAGCCCAACACTCCAACACAGTGCTGAGTGGGAATTGCTATAAAAGGATTATCAGGGCTAAGCACAGCATAATGTTATGGAATATTTTTTGTCCACTGACTCAATAATCATGTTTATAATATTTTACAAAAATAATATGTTTCATTAATTTATGTTTGCTAAACCTATTAAGTGACTACGGAGTGGATCCCACCCTAAAATCCTTGCTGAGGTGGATATTAGAAGTGTCCAGAAATCCTAATCCACACCACCTTTGAGACTCTCACCATCCCAGAGAGTAGCGTTTACTCATTTGCAAGCAGAATTTCAGACATATTTTTCCCCTTGCTTGATTTCACCAACCTCATAGGAAACCACATAGGGACTCACCCCGGACGTGGTTGTGTCCAGCCAGCTGAACAAAAATGAAAGCTAATTCAGGAAGAATTGAGAAGAATGTTTGAGTAACAGAAGAGTCACATAGTCACAGATTTCATGACCAAACAGATGCTCATGTCCAAAAAGGACAGGGCTTTCCTGTTCCATGTTGATTTTCCTGGACTGAATATTTTATCAAAGTTATCAATATTTAATCAAAGTGGATATATATCCAAAGCTTTCTATTGGCAAGCTTCTGAATTACCCAGGTGATTTAATTTTATCCTGGATTTCACTGATAGATTTCGCAGAATACCTTATCTCCAACTTGCAACATATCAGGGATTTTATAAAGTTATTATGATAAGACATGCTATAAATGCCATACCACACCACCGAGAAATGGATTATTTTCATAACAGTTGCCTGTTGCTACACAATAGTAGCCTGTTGTGTGTTATTACTTACTTAAATAAGTAAGTAGCTCAACCTGACTCTATTCACTTTTGGTATCTGTAGTTCGTTTTCCACTACAGGTGGTTCGTCATAGCAATGCTGCATGGAACTGCTGTGATGTCATCATCAACATGACACAAACAGGAAAATCTTTATTATTAGTACTACTCATGTGCATGTTTGTGCGTGCATGTGAAATAGTGTTATGCTAAGCCAAAGTTGCCAGAATTCATCATGTTTCTAACATGTTTTGTTAAACAAACAAACAAACAAACAAACAAACAAACAAACAAACAAAAAAGGCATACAAAAGTGGCATCCAAACTGTCAGGATGTAATGGTAATGGCATAAAATGTGCCATCAGTTTACAAGTGAAAAAAAAAGAAAGCCATAGTGTACAGTATATACTAAATCAAGTTAGATTGATTTATAGGCTTGATCACGCTTTCTAATTAGATAAATCGTTACGTCACACAGTCTGCAATAGAGCACCTTTGGTAAAATGTTAGTTTTTAAACTCTGTATATACATTAAAAGACCAAGTTATCAAGACAATTGGACAAGTTCTAATAAGAAAGCTAGCTAAATAATGAACATTATGTGCACCAAATCAAGTACTAACTGACTCTCTAAAGATCATAAAGTTGCTGAACAAAGGCTTAGTTGAGGAACTAGCAAAAACAAGAGTTCCTTTTTGGCACCTGAACTTTTAAAGATGGGTTCAGCCAAGCTAAACACTGACCAAACAGAGACATTTTGTTCATTGCTTATTTTGGCATCTAGGCAAAGAATCAACTTGTTAAGACTCCAAAAGCAGTATGCTCTTATAAAAATATTGTTGCCTGAAGCTAAGACTTTTAGTTATACTCTTTGATTGATGTCAACCAATATAATGAAAATGGGTGTTTTATAACTACTACAAGTGGACTTGAATATGAATTGTGACCATTTTTGTGACTATTCAGACTTTTGTTTTACTTCACATTTTATTTCTTAAGTCTTTCTTACAAATTGTCAACAAAAAAGGCAGTATCTTCTTGGTACTAAACTACAATGTGTATCAAATAGTATCAAAACTCAACAACAAGGAGGCATCATGGCTCAGTTGGATAAGGCGCCATACCATAAATCCAGGGACCTGGGTTTGATTCTGACCCGAGGTCATTTCCTACTCCCTTCTTGTCTCTCTCTCCTGCTCATTTGCTGTCCTATCCAATAAAGGTCCAAAAAATATCTTAATAAAAACAAAGAGTATTGTTTTTTCAATTTACATTTGACAGCCATTTTGAAGATTTATCTCCCTATTCTTTGTATCAGCAGAGACACTGGATTATTTCCTTTTTGCAGTGATTTTATTACCAGACATATATCAATTATTTAACTATGGAAAAAATAACTATAATTTTGTCAGAAAGGTATAAAGGACAGAAAACACATGGGGCTCACAAACTAGCTCTGTGCAGTACAATCCAAATTGTTACTTCACACAGTCTGCAATAGAGCACCTTTGATAAAATGTTAGTTTTTAAACTCTGTATATACTTTAAAAGACCAAGCTATCAAGACAATTGGACAAGTTCTAACAAGCCCAATTCCAGATTTAGTCCCCCTTAGCTGTTCATAACCAAGGAAATTTTAGCTAATTCACTGGTGATGACTAATAACAGCTTGTAAAAGACAGTGTGTGAAGTGTGTGTTTGCAGGACTTCATACTCATCATAGGAGTCCATACACTATATGGCCAAATGTTTGTGGACACCTGATGATCACACCCATATGTACTTTTTTGAAAACCCAATTCCAGATTTAGTCCCCTTTAGCTGTTCTATTAACCTCCAATCTTCTGGGAGGGCTTTCGACTAGATTTTGGAATGTAGCTATGGGAATTTGTTCAAATTAAACCACAGGAACATTAATCAAGTCAATTATTGATGTTGGGCACAGAGGCCTGGCAAGTAGTTGGTGTTCCAATTCATCCCAAAGGTGTTCAGTGGGGTTGCAGTTCAGTGGCCTCTGTAGGCCACTCAAATTCTTCCACACCAGCCTTGGCAAACCATACCTTCATGGACCTTGCTTTATGCACAGGGGCATTGTCAGGCTGGAACATGTTTGGGCTTGCCTCCTTAGTTCCAGTGAAGGAAAAATACAATGTGAATGCATACAAAGACATTGCATACAATTGTGTGCTTCTAACTCTGTAGCAACAATTGTGGGATGGCCCACATATGGCTATGATGGCCAGGTGTTCATAAACATTTGGCCATACTTTCATAGAGACTTAACTGTTGCCAACACTGCATTCTAGTATAATTCATCATTCCACTACAATCTTCAGTGGTGTCTAAAAAAGGAGAGCTAGTGGCACATTTGAAGTTACTGTGTTTATAGTAACGTAACATAGCAGCAGACTGGATCAGCAAGTACTGTCCATTACAAGACCTCATCTCATTATCTCTAGCCACTTTATCCTATTCTACAGGGTCGCAGGCAAGCTGGAGCCTATCCCAGCTGAAAGGCAGGGTACACCCTGGACAAGTTGCCAGGTCATCACAGACAACCATTCACACTCACGGTCAATTTAGAGTCACCAGTTAACCTAACCTGCATGTCTTTGGACTGTGGGGG
>JANZLB010000024.1:9434441-9445422 GCA_026167865.1 Notarius quadriscutis | reverse complement strand
AACAAATATGAGGTGACACAGAGGCCAAATTCCCTGAGTCATCCATCAACATGGGAAAGATAAGAGAACACACAAACCAAATGAGGGAAAGTGTACTGACCTTCATAATTCTGGGAATGGTGATAACAAATATCTACTCACCTGATGGATATCAATATATATTTATTCATACAAAGTGTAAAAATCTGTGCAGGTTTACAGAATAGTAGTGCACTTTTGAGAAGGACTCACTCCAGGGCCGTGTGTGTGTGTGTGTGTGTCCTCCTCTCTGAACTGGTCCAAAACCGTTTTTTAGAAAGCCAGGGCATGGCTAAAAAAAAAAAAAAATTAGCCTAAAAATACACACCAGCAGGATGAGGAACCCCTTACGGAACTGTTCCTTCGGCCGATAGACACACACACACACACACACACACACACACACACACACACGCATTTGGCTGGAGTCCTGCAGTGGGTGGAAAAGCTGTGTGTGTGTGTGTGTGTGTGTGTGTTCAGCTATCAGGCAACAGTTGGGAAGAGGCTGTCAGTGAGAAAGTGTGCAATGTTCCGAAGGATTAGTGATAAGGGTTGTGGGGGTGTGGGGGGGAAGGAGCACTGAAGTGAAAGGGAGATTAGAAACAGAGACGGCTCAATCAGAGGGAAGAGTGGGATCAGATTTAGGAGCTCTGTTTCTGGGTGTGTTTGCTGTTAAAGGAATACTCTGGAATCTTTTGACCCCGAAGTCATCTTTCATATCAAAAAATATCAACACATTTCTCTGAGTGGAGAAAAGAGTGATAGTTAGTTCTTTAACCCTCTGGGGTCTGAGGCTATTTTCTGGCATTCTAATGATTTTGGCGTGCTCTGATTTTGTTGTCAATTTCAACAAATCTAAGCAGTATTTTCAAAGTCATATGACTTTTTTTGTATTCAGCACAAGTTCAGCCACAATAACATCTATGTAATATGCATGTCATGTCTGTACTTTTTAAAAAATAACAGGTGTGACAGCGGGGGTGTGGCCAAGCATCGGTTTCTGAATGAAGGATGTGGTCGGGGAAGATGAGTGGCCAAGTTGTTACACCTGTTGTCAATTAATGTGTGTGTGTTTGTTGCAGTGATGGTGGAGCATAAGAGGGAGAAAGCAGAGAACAGACCCCCCGGGGACCAGAACACGACTGTGTGTGTGTGTACGTGCATGTGTCCTAGAGTGAGCAAGCGAAGCTGAAAAGCTTACATAAACTTGCATGTAAATATTATCTCCCGCCTGCTGTACTTCTGTAATCCACCCACATCAGGGAAAGTGTTACAACATAACTTCTAGAAGTTTATCTTTAGATGTACTGAATTGGGCTTACAATCACTCACATACACTTGTGCCAGTCATTGTCAAACACATATTGCTTGCCCAGCAATGTGACTATGTAAACAAATCCGCAGTTGTGATGACGTCATGCGAAAGTCCTCTATAGGCAGCAAAATGTAGCAAAAGTCTGGGTATGTCTGCTCACTGTTTACTTGCGTGTGTGTGTGTGTGCGCACACGCTTCAATGATTGGGCTTATTTTTACACCCAAACACTTGACACTTGGGGCTTCTTTAGGGTTGTTTACAACAATTTAGAAATGATGCATCTGCTACATCCACTAGCCTTGGTAAATCATGTAGGGTGTAATTGATGTCCCAATCTCAGATTCTCTTGCATAATTTGTATTCAGAGTGTGATATTTGAACCTTAGAGAGAGTAAGATGCCAATGCACATGGACATCATTTTTCTTTTAAAATAAACTCTGTACACAGTATACAGGTACAAATATGAACAAGTGAACGCTTGAACATGTCTTGTATGGATAGTATCTGTCAGTATAAAGGAATTTATTTTTGGGCTTGTTCATTTTTTACTGATTGTTTTCAGTTTGTTGATGTAAATGGTGACTTCTTTACACACACTAAGGTAAAGCTTGGTGTTCCCCAAGGTTTAAGGCCCAATGCACTTTTCTTTATATTTGCAACCTCTGGGCAAAATTATTTGTAAACATGGTATAAGGTTCCACTCTTATGCTGATGACACACAGTTGTATGTTTCAGCAAAGCCAGATGAGAGACACGAGCTAAATAAAATTGAAGGATGTGTAAATGACAGATACTGGATGTTTATTAACTTCCTGCTACTTAATTCTGACAAGACAGACATTCTTGTACTTGGAACACATGTGGCTAAAAGTAAGCTTTCTGATTACATATTAACTCTGGATGGCCTTTCTGTTTCATCACGTGCAGCAGTAAAAAAAAAAAAAAAAAAACACAGTTATGGAACCGCCTTCCAATTAGTGTTTGGGATTTGGACACAGTCTCATTGTTGAAGTATAGGCTGAAAACATATTTGTTTATCAATCTTTTTTTTTATTAGGCACAGTTCTGGAGAGTTCGCAGGCAGAGAGTGTTTTGGTAAACTGGAGTGTTTGGATATTGTCACCCACTGACTCATGTGTTCACTCTGGTTTGTGGGGAGGCTGGGTGGTTGATGTCCCAGGGCGCCCTCATGTCTATGTTGCTTTCTGTCTCTCCCTTTTAGTTATGCTGTCATAGCTATTGCCAGACTCCCTGCTTGCACTCAGCACACAATATACACTGTTCTTAAACATTATGTGGCACTTAGCTTACCTAACAATTTGTCTCTCTTTTTCTCTGTCAAGCTACACATGCTACTCCTGAGATACCAGTGATCCTGATTGCTTCTGCTCTCTGGACCTACTGTATCCATTCTGATTCCCTACTTTTGGTTGGCATTCTCATCACTTCACTCCTATTGAGGATGGTCCATATGGACAGGCTAAAGATGTACTTAGAAACCATGAAAATAGCTTTGGACTGCAGTTTATATAACCAGTTTTGTTAGGTTGGTTTAGGCCATGATATCTTTAGGACTGCAACTGCCACAAACAATTTTGCACTCAAGTCTCCATCAGTGAACAGTTGATAACTTCAACAAAATAGACTCCATGTCAAAAATATTATGAATTTCTTGGTTATATAACCACACTTTTTGATCATATAGCATACAGTTATAAAAGTGAGTTACTTATAATTGCAATATCTAAAGTTACCCAGATGAGGATGGGTTCAGTTTTGAGTCTTGTTCCTCTCAACATTTCTTCTTCATGTCAGCTCAGTGAGTTTTTCCTTGTGACCATGGTCTCTGGCTTGCTCATTAGGGACAAATGTATAAATTAATATATGTAAAATTTATATCCAGAATTTATATATTTCTGTAAAGCTGCTTTGTGACAATTTGTGTCCATTGTTAAAAGTGTGATGCAAATAGAATATATTTGAATTCCTATCTGACATACCAAGCCTCTCTGGTAATTAATCTTGAGTTTTTTTCTTGTATTTGAAATTGTCAAATAGGCAGACAACAGATGGATGTAAATGTAGTAAAAAATTTATTGCAGCAAAGCTGGCAGACAAATCCAAATCAGTAATAATGGGTAAACCTATGGTTAGAGAAGCAGCTTTGGGATGAAAAGGTCACTGGTTTGATTCCCTGGACCAGCAGGAATAGTTGAAATGCCCCTGAGCAAGGCACCTAACCCCCAACTGCTCCCCAGACCTCTCTGGGTATATTGTATTTCACTCTGGATAAGAACATCTGCTAAATGCCTGTAATGTAATGTAATGTAATGTAATGTAATTAAAGGCAGACTTGAAACAGGAAAAGGTCAGGTGAGGCACAAAGAGGATATCAAAAGCTAAGTCCAAAAACACAATCTACATCAAAACCAGAATATCAGCACAATAATCAGAAGGCTTGATAAGGTCAGGTATGAGAACACTAAGCATTTACTTCACACTGAATGTTTGTACAGAGAGT
Organism: Notarius quadriscutis; assembly: GCA_026167865.1. Lineage (NCBI taxonomy): Eukaryota > Metazoa > Chordata > Actinopteri > Siluriformes > Ariidae > Notarius > Notarius quadriscutis. The sequence continues at coordinate 9,441,566 of JANZLB010000024.1, read as the reverse complement.
CATTTTAAACTGTGTAGTGATGAGGCTGTGATTGTGAACAAGTGTTTGTGATTAATACTTAGGACACTGGGAAGGGTGAGATGTATGATGGTTGTTGTAGTCTGCAGTGGCCATGTTTGGATGATGCTGCAAGCTCTGAGCAGGTGCAAACATGACAGAACCCAACTCGAGGAGCTCACTCTGGGAGTGATGCTTGTCCTAGGGTGGCAACAAGGGCAAAAGGCTGGTTTGTCAGGGTGCTTGACATGAAATTCCCAATGGAGCAGGGGTCCAGGATGTCCTGTGTTGGGACCCAGCTCAGCTCCTTAGGACCATAACCCTCCCACTCCAACAACTACTCCAGCCTTCCATCTCTCCTACGGAAGTCTAGGATTTTCTGATGGTGTAGGCAGGCTGGCCTTCAATGTCAATGGGAGTCAGAGGTGTCATGGAGGGAACTGTAATAGAATCATGGAATGTAGGTGAGAGTCTGCTGTCTGTGTAGGTTCAGCTAATATGAAACTTCATTAATCTTTTGTAGTAATTTGAAGGGAATTATGTCAATGCTGATTTTCCTGCTTACTTCTGGGTTTCTGATGTCCTTGGTGAACAACCCCACACTGTCACCTGGGTTGTATACAGGTTTTTCTCCTCTATGGCAGTCAGCAAAGTGCTTAAATGGTTGTGCCACTTGCTCTAGGCTCTGGTGAAGACTCTCCTATACCTCTTCATTGTGCTTAAACCATGCATCAACTCTGGGCATGTCAGTGGGAGAATTGTCCCAAGGGTAGGGGAGAGGTTGGTAGCTAAGTACGCACTGGAAGGGTGTGAGTTGAGTAGCAAAGTAACCTAATGAGTTTTGTGCATACTTGGCCCATGGCAGGAACTGTGTCCAGTCCCTCTGATTCTTGGTGCAGTACACCCAAAGGATGCACCCAGTCTCCTGGTTGGCCCTTTCCACCTGGCCATTGGACTGTGGGTGGTAGCCAAATGTTAAGCTTAGGGAAACCCCCAGTTTGTCCATAAACCTGGCACATGACGTGAACTGGCAGCCCCAATTGCCAACTGTGTCCTTGGGGATACTGAAGTATCAAAACACATGTGTGAAGATGCGTTCAGCTGTTTGCAGTGCTGTGGGGAGGCTGGGCAGAGGGATGAGCCTTAATGCTTTCAAGAAGCGGTCGATGATCACCATGATCATGGTGTCATCCTGGGACTTGGGAAGATCAATGATGAAATCAATAGCGATGTGAGAACAGGGACATTGGGGTGTGGGTAATGGCATGAGTTTGCCAACTAGGAGTGCCCAGGATACTTTAGCCTGTACACACACAGAGCATGAGAAGATGAATTGATTGATGCCAGTAAGCATGTTCAGCCACCAGTACTTAGTTTTCAGCAGCTGATAAGTATGTTGGCTGTCTGGGTGCCCAGTGGCAGGAGTAGTGTGTACCCAAGTGATCAGCTGGCTTTGAGGCATGGAGGGACATAAGTAAAACTGATGGGACAAATGCCTGGAGTGTGGTAAGACAGGGTCTTGGTGAGTGAGTTGTCTATGTACCAGGTAAGGGGGTTGATAAAGCAGATGGGTGGGATAATGGATTCTGCCTTCTGGACTGGAGCTGAGCAGGGACAGAGGCATGACCGAGAATCAGCTTTGATGTTCTTGGAACCTGATTTGTAGGCTATGGTGAACTGAAATATTGTGAAAAACAGGGCCCAGTGAGCTTGACAGGGGTTCAATCTTTTGGCTGTCTTGAGATAAAGATATTCCAAATGTTTATGGTTAGTGTAAATGGTGAACAGGTAGGTTGTTCCCTCCAGCCAGTGTCATCACTCCTTCAGTGTCTACTTTACTGGCAATGGTTCCCAGTTGCCTATGCTGTGGATGCATTCTGTGGGGATGAGTTTCTTGGAAAAGAATGCCATGAGGTGTAACTTGGGCATCTCACTGAAGCATTGAGCTTCCCTGTGAGCTTGGTAGCATTCAGGTATGTGGACCATTATGGTGACAGTTGTTTTCCATGGTGGTGAAAGCAACTGTGAGCTTTGGGAGGTGGAGACAATGCAGTATGCAGGAGGAGGGCCACTGCAGAATCTCTCTATCCTGCCAGGAGATTGGAGGATTATGTTTCTGCAACTAGGGAAGCCCCAGAATGATAGGCTGACTCTTGGTTCTGGTGATGAATTCTCTCCTGTTAACCTGTTTGTTGTTGATGTTTATTGTTCTCCAGGATGTTTCTTTGATGAACTGGACATCCTATTCAGCTCCTTCCCAAAATATGGCACCCTACTGATGCTTCTGAGAGACTTCAACCTTCACCTAGAAGCCTCCCACTCTGCTGCCTTCCTTCCAATAATCTACTCCTTTGATCTCTCCCTGCTGCACTCACCTCTAACCCATAAAGCTGGCAACCTTCTAGACCTGGTCATCCTCAGAAACTGCTCCACCTCAGATCCCACAGTTGCCCCTCTCCATCTGTCTGACCACCACTTTACTTCATTTTCCCTTCCTCTTCCTCTCCTCCCCCTCCTACCTCCACTATTACAAGCTGTTGTAACTTCCACTCCCTCCTCTCTTGCTTCCTCTATCACTGCTTCCCTCATCCCTTTGAATCCTTATCCAATCTTCTCACTGAACCTGCTGTATCTTCTCTGCTCTCTTCTCTTTCCACATCACTTAACACATTATCTCATCTTGTTTCCATGCCAGCAAGATTCCTGGATATCTGAAACACTTTGCTCCAGTAGAAGCAGCTTGCAAGCAGTAGAGAAAATCCAGAGCTCCAGCTGACCTGTCTCACTACCAGTCCCTCCTGGCTGAGTTCACAGCTTCAGTCACATTAGCTAAGATCAAATTCTACCATTCCAAAATTTAAAACTCCATCGTTAACCCTTGTCAACTGTTCTCCATTTTCTCTTCTCTCCTCAGCTCTCCACCAGCTGCACCTCAGTCCTCCATCACTGCAGAGGACTTTGCAGTCTTCTTTGAAGAAAAGCTCATGGCCATTTATAACTCCTATACCACCCCTACCTTGACCTGCCATCCCCTCCCTGTCTCTTCCCCTTGCTCTCTGCTTTTTCCCCCTTTCCACACCTGATGTCTCCCAGCTCCTGCTCCCTCACCATTCTGCCACCTGTGCTCTTGACCCTATCCCCTCATCTCTCCTCCAGACTATCATTCCTGACAGCCTCCCATTTATCACCTCCCTTGTTAACTCCTCCTTGTCCTCTGGATACTTTTCCTCCAGCTTCATGTCACCCCTCTGCTGAAAAAAACCCTCTGTCATCCAGAACTACCACCTGGTTTCTCTTCTCCCCTTCCTATCAAAGATGCTTGAATGTGCTGTTGCTAACCAACTCTCCTCTTTTCTCTCTCAGAACAACCTCCTGGATCCTCACTAGTCTGGCTTCTGAGTTGGACACTCAACTGAGACTGCACATCTCTCCATAAGTGAGGCACTTCATGCAGCACATTCTGCCTCCCTCTCCTCTGTGCTAATTCTCCTAAAGCTTTCTGCTGCATTTGAAACTACTTTGACCACCACTTTATTTCATTTTCCCTTCCTCTCCTCCCCCTCCTACCTCCACTATTACAAGCCATTGTAACCTCCACTCCCTCTCTCCCTCCTCTCTTGCTTCCTCTGTCACCCCTTTGCTTCCCTCACCCCTTTGAATCCTTCTCCAATCTTCCCACTGAACCTGCTGCATCTTCTCTGCTCTCTTCTCTTCTGGAACCCCATCCTCCTGTCATCCCTATCAGCTCTGAGGATCTTCAGGACAGCACTGGACTGGTTCAAGTCCTACCTCTCTGGTTGCTCCTTCCAGATTACTTGGTTTGGTACAGTATCTGCACCATGCCCACTTACCACTGGTGTCCCTCAAGGTTCGGTCCTTGGTCCACTTCTTCCTCTACATTCACTCTCTCAGGCCAATTATTTCTGCTCCTGGTCTATCCTATCACTGCTATGCTGATAACACTCCATTGTTTCTCTCTTTTCCTCCTTCTGACACACAGGTCTCTGCTTGCATCTCTGCTTGCCTGTGTGACATTCAGATTTGGATGGATAGCCATCACCTGAAGCTCAACCCAGGCAAGATGGAGCTGATGCTTAGGGGTTGTTGGAGTACTTGCATGGACCCTTGGAGTCTCTGCGCAAGTGTCCATGAAGTTTCCAGTGGCTGCAAGATCTGTCAGGGCAGAGAGGACATGCAATGCTTCTGAGAGCCTTTTCTGTATGTCAAGCTTGAATGATTTGAAGAAGGGAGATTTAAACAGATTCACCAGGAGAGGGCTGGCAGTGTTTGGGACCCTCTCATCCACAGTGTGATCCATTTGGCCTTCCATACTAGCAGGGCAGTGTGATGCATGGTGTTTAGCTTCCCCACAGCAATGGCTCTCCTTGCGCTACTGCTGGCATGATGTGTGAGCCACTCTAGTGTAGGAGATCTCCATGGACTTGGGTACCTCTTCATCTGGTGGGTCAAACACAGGGCTTAGTAGAGACGATTGGTTTCAAAGTAGGTTATTGAGTCACCTGGACATGTCAACAAGAATGTCTAAGGAAGCCTTTTTGTTTTGGCAGGCTCATTCAGGGAGAATCTTCAGGTCGAGACCTTGACAAAATGCCACTTTGAGAGCCAGCTTGTTCCATCCACTTCCTTCTGTGAGCGTGCAAAACTCTAGCACATATTCTGTAACTCTTCTCCTCCCTTGCTTGACAGTGAGCAGCTGTTTGCCAATCTCCACTCTTTTGAGGCTGTTAAAGACTCGGCACAACAGTTCAATGAAGTGCATGTAGGAGGCTGTCAGCTTGCCACCCTTTTTCCACACTGCAGTGGCCCACTAGAGTGTGGGACGAGGAATAACCATGCTGGAGTTCATAATCGAGCACGCTAGGAGTACCTGCGATACAACATCGATGGGTTGTGAAATGTGTGCATCCATTTATATCAGATGCTGATCTCCTAAGCAACACTCCTGTGCAAAAAAAAAACAACAACCTTGCTGGCTCTCTTTCACTGCATCCATGATGTGGTGAAATAATCTGTCAGATAGGCAGGCGACAGATGGATGCAAACGTAGTAGAGAGTTTATTGCAGCAAAACTGGTAGACAAATCCAAATCGGTAATCAAAGGCAAAGTTGTAAAATGAGCAAAGTTCAGGCGAGGCACAAACAGGATATCAAAGGCAAGACTAATAGGCAAAGTCCCAAAACACTATGTCAAACCAGCATATCAGCACAATAATCAGAAAGCTAGGTAAGATCAGGTATAAGAACACCAAGAATTTACTTTGCACTGAATGTTTGTATGGAGAGTCCTTTTAAACTGTGTAGTGATGAGGCTATGATTGTAAACAGGTATTTTTGATTAGTAATTAGGAAACTTAGAACACTGAGATGCATGATGGTTGTTGTAGTCTGTGGCAGCCATGTTTGGAGGCCACTGCAAGCTCAGCGCAGGTGCAGATGTGACAGGAATCTGGTATTGCCTGATTTAGTCTGTTTGCTAATCACCTGACCCTCTATCTGTTATTTTTAATATATTGACCCTGTCTCATGTTTTTGGATTGTTTGCCAGTGTTCTAATAAACATCTTAACCTACAAATACAGCCATATTTCATGCATGATAGTAACAAATAATAGATTTTTGCAATTGCAAATTAAGTACAGGTTGTCTTATTCTATTTGTGTTACAATGCACCATTCTGCAGTCTGTGTCACCTGTGTGTCTTTTTTTTTTTGGCATTTATATTACTTTTTTTTTCAGTAGTCTTGCTAAAAAAAAAAGTTATTACCACAGAAACTGAACCAGAATAGAAGGTTATTGGGGGGGGGGGGGATACATGCTTCATTAAAAAAAACAAAAAAAAAAACATTATGATAATTCCAAAAAAAAATACTCACTGACTTTGTAGTTCAAAAAAAAAAAGAAAACCAACTGTGTCACAGTTTGAGAAGAAAAGGACTTGTGGAATAGGAATGCACTATATATAACCCTTAAGCACACATAATCACAGGGTGTGTTAAATGTACCCTTACATTTGACTGTTTTTCTGTCTGGCCCTGATAAATGCTTAACATTGTTAGCAAAATTTACAATGCAGTTCTTAATCATGTCAGCAACAATTAATATCATGTTCTAATAACTGGCATGCAGTAATCATGGTGAAATTAGAAGATAACAGTGTGTTTAGAAACAAAGTGCCCTTGTTATGTTTCAAGATTATCTGTACACAAAACTAAGATTCAATAAAGGAAACTTTGTGTAAGAAAATTTTAGAAAGATGAATGAGAAACACAATAAATCTTAAATCCTAAACATCAATAATAGAGGGGGCAAATATTTAGCTAAATAAGGAGAACACATAAAATTCAAGCATTGCATAAACTCCAATTACATTAACAAATAAAAACTATTAAATGTTAGAGTTTTAACAGTATTCCTGATGAAGCTTTATATACTCTTGGGATCTTCTCAATCGGATTTATGAGGGTATTAACTAATAGAAATTAGCCAAGTTTGATGAAATAAACCTGGCTTATCCATTTACCTTACTCTGTGAAATACCCCATGGTGTGCGTGTGTGTGTGTAAATGAGTGCATGTTGAAAGCTGTTCCACGGATTTGCTAAGGGAGATTCTGGTGCACGTTTTGCTCACAAAACATAGCATTTGCAACAACCTTGTCTTATTTATGCATGCTTCACGCTAGTTCTACTTGAGCAATGCACTATAATTTCCAAAAACAATGTACACACCAAGAAGAATCACATGGTGTGCTCTACAGATGTGTCGTCAGACATCAGGCTTGTGTTCACCAGCCATATGTAGTCTGTCTCTAAGCACAATGGCGCCACCTGAAGGCCACTAAAACAATTACAGTCACTAATACATGATAATTAAATTACTGTTTTCCAGGTAAGATATTTGGTACATTTTGATTTACAACCCCGATTCCAAAAAAGTTGGAACAAAGTACAAATTGTAAATAAAAACTGAATGCAACAATTTATAAATCTCAAAACTGATATTGTATTCACAAAAGAACACAGACAACATATAAAATGTCGAAAGTGAGACATTTTGAAATTTCATGCCAAATATTGGCTCATTTGAAATTTCATGACAGCAACACATCT
>JANZLB010000024.1:9359724-9371090 GCA_026167865.1 Notarius quadriscutis | reverse complement strand
CTGCTTCAGATGGGTTAAATGCAGAGGATGAATTTCACTGTGCTTGAAGTGTGCATGTGACGAATAAAGGTTCTTAAGAGTTTGACTTCCCCACTCGCATCTGTATTGCAGTGTGCCTTGCCAGACAGCAGTAGGTACTATTTTTATGATGGTCTTTGGTATGACCCAACCACAAGTAGAACTCGCGATCTCCCAATTGAGAGGCGGACACGCTAACCACTAGGCCAACTCGCAGTATAGTAGAGGGTGGGTCCTGCGATAATACATCACAGGGGTATCCCAGTGTCTCATTGACTGGGGAAGCTGTCACAGAGCAGTCTATGTCAGCACCGCATCAGGGTGATACGAGGAGTGAGGAGTAGCCCACCCCTCCTCCCTGTCCTGGGGATTCCCTCGAGGATTTCCTGTTACAGCAGTCACGAGATGAGACTCTGTGTAATGTGTCTGACCAAGTGAGAGGAATCGATGGTCAAACTCTCCAGCCAAATATGACACCCTCCTTCCCGTATTTCGCTATTATTAAGGACAGGCTGTATTGAGTGACGCAGAACACTCAAACCAGCAAATAGCTAACCCAATTGCTAAGCCCAAAGAGCCATAAGGAACTCATGTTCCATGCGGCTCACTTTAATCCCATGGCTGGACACAGGACAGGATAAAACACTAGCCCGAATAATGGTCTGGTTCTACTGGCCAGGGATTCCTGGGGATGTCCGTCAGTGGTGTGTGGCGTGTCGCAAATGCCAATTAGTAAATCCCGCGGCCACACCAAAAGTGCCTTTGTGCCCTCTCCCTCTAATCGAGACCCCCTTTGAAAGAATCTGCATGGATCTCGTCAGACCATGAGATCAGTCAGCACAAGGATATCGTTTTATTTTAGTTCTGGTGGACTATGCAACACGATATCCGGAAGCGGTGCCTCTCCGCAATATTTCAGCATGCAGTATTGTGGAAGCGCTCTTCTGTGTTATCTCCTGGGTTGGGATTCCAAAAGAAATCCTGATTGTCCAAGGGACTACGTTTATGTCATGCACACTGCGCAAATTGTATGGGTTATTGGGGTTTAAATATATCCGCACCAGCATCCATCACCCACAAACAGATGGCTTAGTGGAACGATTCAATCAGACTCTTAAAAATTTAATTTGGAAGTTTGTAAGTGAAGATGCACGTGATCAGGATAAATGGTTCGAGCCCCTGTTATTCGCAGTATGAGAGGTCCCGCAAGCCTCCACAGGATTTTCACCATTCGTATTATTATATGGGCGTAAGCCTCGTGGCATTTTGGACGTGCTCTGGGGAAATTGGAAGGAGGAACCTTCACCTAGTGAAAACAAAATTCAATACATTCTCGACCTGCACACAAAGCTCTACACCCCCACGCACTTAACCCAGGAGAATTTACAGCAGGCACAAAACAACAAGCCCGACTGTACGACAGGGGTGCGCACCTTAGACAGTTCACCCCGGGAGACAAAGTAATAATAATAATAATAATAATAAGTTCAATTTATATAGCCCCTTTCTCAAAACCCAAGGACACTTTACAGTTATAAGAAAGAAAGAAAGAAAGAAAGAAAGAAAGTCCACCAAATAGAGACCAGGATGTCATTCCAATGATGTAGTAGCCACAGTCCCACCAAAAGGCGCACAAAAACTAGTCCCACACTGCCAACACAGCCACCGCGATGCCATACTGGTGTTATTGCCTACATCAAGCTCCAAATTAGTAGCCAAATGGCAAGGGCCCTTCGAGGTCACACGGTGAGTCGGAGACATCAACTATAAGGTGATGTAAACGGATAGGGGTGGGGCACTGCAAATATACCACCTCAACCTGTTAAAACGTTGGAACAAGGGGGTCCCTGTGGCATTGGTATCAGTAGTTCCAGAAAAGGCGGAGCTGGGGCCGGAAGGAAAAACAAAAGTCATGACTCAAACCACTTTGCTCCCTTGTGGAGACCACCTCTCACCGGCCCAACTCTCAGAGGTTCTCAAGTTGCAAAAGGAACTTTCCAACATGTTCTCGCCCCTTCCTGGCTGCACCCACCTCATACAGCACCGCAATGAAACACCTCCAGTAGCGGTGGTGCATAGCCGCCCTTACCGCTTACCCGAACACAAAAAAAAGGTAGTTTGGGATAAAATCAATGCCATACTCGAAATGGGCATAATCGAGGAGTCCCACAGTGACTGGAGCAGCCCGGTGGTGGTCCTGGTTCCCAAGGCCAACAGGTCAGTACGGTTCTACGTGGACTACAGAAAAGTCAATGCGGTGTCTAAATTTGACGCATACTCAATGCCTCACATTGATGAGTTGCTCGATCGATTTGGTGCTGATCGCTTTTATTCGACACTGGATTTGAATCCACACAGCTAACCCGAAAAAGTGTGCAACTGGGTAGGTGGAAGTATGGTATCTGGGTTTCCACTTGGGCCATGGGCAGGCGCATCCCTAAATTGACAAGACTGCAGCAATTGCAGCCTGCCAGAGGCCCAAGACCAAAAAGGGGTGAGACAGTTCCTGGGGCTGGTTGGCTACTATTGTAGGTTTATACCTAATTATTTGGAGGGCATCAGCCCACTGACTGATCTCACTAAAATGGGAGCACCAGATCCAGTCCAGTGGACAGAGCAATGCCAACAGGCTTTCACTAAGGTAAAAGCTGCACTGTGTGGGGGACCAAGCATCAGTTTGTGAATGGAGGGTGGGGCCAGGGAAGATGAGTGGCAAAGTCAACGCACCTGTTGTCGATTAATGTTGTGTCTGTGTTTGCTGCAGTAATGGTGGAGGATAGAAAAGGAGGGAGAGAACAAAGAGAAGGAAGCTCTCCTGACCAGAACACAACTGTGTGTGCGCGTTTATCTGTATGAGTGATTAAAGCTGAAAAGCAATGCAAGTTTACAAAAATAAAAGTGTGTAAGAACATCATCTCCTGCTTGCCGTTGTGGCAGTGGGGGCATGGTCAAGCATCGGTCTGTGAATAGAGGGCGGAGTCAGGGAAGGTAAGTGGCAGAATCACTGCACCTGATGGGAATTAACCTGTGTTTGTGTCTTCCCCAGTGACCACACCCTATAAGGGGAGAGAGAGAGAGAGAGAGAGAGAGAGAGAGAGAGAGCGCAGAGGAAGGGAGCTCTCCCCAACCTGGACACTTGTGTGCATGTGTGTGTGTGGGGGGGGGCGAATGAAATATAAGATGCTGAAAAACAAAATAAAAGCGTTTGTGAGAACTCAGTTGTGGCCTGCCATGCTTCTGTGCTCCACCCACCTTAAACTATTTCTACACCCACTTAATAGCTAGGCATTCTTTCTCAATTGTTGAATAGTTCTGTTCCCTTGACAGCAGCTTACGGCTGATGTAAGCCACTGGTCAGAGCTGTCCATGGTCCCCTTGCAACAGGACCACACCTAAGCCCTGCTCAGAGGTATCAGTTTGAACAGTGAAGGGTTTATCAAAGTCTGGGCTGAGGAGCATAGGCTCCTGACACAAGGAGTCCTTCAGGTCTCTAAAAGCATTTTCACACTCCTCAGTCCATTCAACCTTGTTTGGGTGGCTTTTGCAGGTCAGCTTAGTCAGTACAGCCACTTTCTCAGAGAAGTTAGGAATAAAGTGTCTATACCAACCCACCAGCCCTAAAAATGACTGCACCTGTTTCTTTGTGGTCAGACACACTGCAGCCATGATGGCCTTGACTTTCCCCACTTGAGGCCGGATGACACCTCAGCCCAACACATAGCCAAGGTAAGAGGTCTCCTCCTTGGCCAAGGCACATTTGTCTGGCTGGATGGTTAGGCCTGCCTCCCTCACCAAGGAGAGGACATGCTGCGGATGCTTTAGATGCTGCCCCCAGGTGGCATTGTAGATTATGATGTCATCCAGGTAGGCAGTGGCAAAACCCTCAGTCCCCCTGAGGACTCTGTCTATTAGTCTCTGCAAACTTGCAGGTGCTCCATGCAAGCCAAAGGGAAGCACGGTGAACTGGAAGTGCCCAAATGGTGTCCTAAAGGCAGTCAGCTCCTTGCTGCCCTCAGCTAGTGGCACTTGTCAGTATCCTTTGCAGAGGTCAAGACTGCTCAGGAACTTGGCCTTGCCCAAGCACTCAACCAGGTCATCAACAGGCTGTTGCTGTGGATCAGGCCTCTCACTCGACTTCTCCAGCATGTTGACGTGGAAGACCTGGTGCTTCTTGCAGTGGTCTGGCATGTGCACCTCATACATCACCTGTCCCATCTTCTGGGTCACAGTGTAAGGCCCCTGCCATTTCACCAACAGCTTGTTGTCTGAGCTAGGCAACAACAGCAGGACCCTGTCACCAGGTTGGAAACCTCATGTACGGGCTGATTGGTCATACCACGCCCTCTGCCTAGCTTGGGCTTTCTGGAGATTCTCCTGGGCCATGGCAGTTACAGCGGCAAGCTTCTCCCTCATCTTCAGGATGGAGGAGATGATGTCTGTCTTTCCTGAGGTCTGTCCTTCCCAGGTCTCCCTCAGAACATTCAGGGGGCCTCAGACCTGATGTGCATACAGGAGCTCGAAGGGTGAGAATCCCGTTGATGCCTCCGGGACCTCCCTGTATGCAAACAACAGGTAGGGCAGCCACTGGTCCCAGTCCTTTCTGGTGTCTGCCACAAACTTCCTGAGCATGTTCACCAGGGTCTGATTGAACCACTCAACAAGTCCATCAGTCTGTGGGTGGTAAGGAGTGGTTCTGATTTGCCTGATACCTAACAGATCATAGACCTGTTTGAGAGTCCGACTCATAAAGTTGAGGCCCTGATCTGTTAACACTTCTCGGGGAATCCCTACCCGAGAGAAGAGTTGTAGCATAGTCATCGCAACCTGTTTAGCTGTGACAATTCTCATAGGGAAGGCTTCAGGGTATCTGGAGGCATAATCGCAGATGACCAAAATGAACATGTTTCCTGCTTTGCTCCTCTCGAAGGGACCAACTATATCTACCCCAATCCTCTCAAAGGGAGTGTCAATAACAGGTAAGGGCACTAAAGGGGCATGAGCGAGACCTTTGCCTCCAGATAGCTGGCACTTGGGACAGGACTTACAATAACTTTGCACTTCTGCAAAAAGCCCTGGCTAATAAAAACACTTGCTAATTCTCTGCAAAGTTTTCATATAAGCCATGTGACCAGACCAGGGTATGGTATGACCTAGCTCCAGCACCTCTCTTCTGTACTTTTCAGGGCCAACCAGCTGCGATCCTTCCTCACTCTGTCTGTATAGGAGCTTATTCTGCACAATGAAACCTTCTTTCCCAATCACAGTAACAAAACAAGTGCCATCCTCAGCCTTCTTAAACAATGGGGCCAATGTGGGGTCTGAACACTGCATCTCAGCAAAATCGCCTTTAAAAGTTGCATCAGCATCAGTCAAACTAGGGGGATCAACTTCTGACTCTGGCTGCATGTCAGAATGTTCTAAAATCTCCCCAACTGTCTGTTAGTGTTTCTCACACCTCTCTTCTCTGGTGCATGTGGGCTCTACTGGAACATCCTCTCCATAAAAAGGCAATTCTGACATGTCTGATTGCTGTTGTCTAGCCATAGCTCTAGTAACCACATCACACCAAGCAGTATTGCTCACTAGCTCAGGTAGCACAGGGAGAGCTTGAGCCAATAACACTGGATAGGGGAGCTTGGGGGACTAGCCTTACCCTGAGTAAGTATTCCTGGCCACACACCCTGACATATACACCCACTGTGCTGTGCTCACTCTGGTCACCATGAACACAACAGATGGTAAGCTTATCATTATAATTCTTAAACTCTAGGGGGACTAGATCGGCCTGCACCAGTGTCTGTGAGCAACCTGTGTCTACAAGGGCTGTTACGGGTTTGCCATTTAATTCAATAGTAATAGCAGGGTCACTATCCTCCTGGGTCTTAAAGGGTGGAGTGGGCATGGGAACATAGCATAGATGGCCATACTTAGACTTTCTGACAGGGCAAGGGGCTCTTGTGACCTTTCTTACCACAATTAAAACAGGATATGCCTTTGGGCTTGGCACTGTCTGGGGGGAGGACCAGTGTGTTTCTATTGTGGCTAGGGGCATCAGAACCAGCTCCTCTACCAGCACCATCAGACTTACCTGTGGCTTGACGATCCAGCACTCCAGCATAGCAGTAGCTCCTGAGGCCCTTGTGAGCTGCGACAAAGTTCTCCACCAGACTGTTGGCCTCTGCTGCAGTTGCCGGGTTGTGCTCCTTGGCCCAGGTCTTCACCTCTGGATAGAGAACTTGCAGGTATTGCTGCAGCACCATGGTCTCCATCAGGGTCTCCTTGTCGCACCAGTCATACTTCACCCACTTGCAGAAGAGGTCCTTCAGCCAAACATAAAGTTCTTGTGGCATCTCATCCGGGCTGGTTTCCAAGGTGCAGAACTGCAGACGGTAAGTCTCTGCATTGATTTCATATTTATTCAGTATTGCTTCTTTTAGTAGGTCATAATCCAAGTTGGTGTCTGGATGCATTACAATAAAAGCATCCCGTACCTTGCCAGTCAGCAGTGGAATGAGGTGAATGGCCCAGTCCTCCTTTGGCCATTTACAGGCTGTTGATAGTCACTCAAAGGTGGTCAGGTAGTGTTCAATGTTGTTGGAGTCTTCCAGCTTTGCCATCTTCAATTTAGAGCCTTTACCCCCTCTGGTGGTGGCTGCAGGTGGTTCAGGTGTTGGGTCTTGGGAAGGTGGAGGCGGCAGCATGTTCCCCCTCTCTCGGACTGTCTCCACATCCAGCTGAAGCTGCATCACCTGGTGGTTAAGGACTAAGAACTGATGGGCTTGCCTGGCAGACTCCTTCTCCAGCTTCTCGTGTCTGGCCCATTGCACGTCCATAAAAGACTTGAACATTCTTGCCACCACTATAGCTTATGTGCAGATAAAAACACCATTTAAGTAATAAACATTAAAACACCCCTGTCAAAATGGTTCAACCCACCATCCACCCACGAAACCCCTCTATTTGACCTAAGTGGTACAGTCCTTCGGTTTCCCCACGTAAACCAGAAAGTACCGGAGTTTGGCAGTGAGTAAACTGAATATATAAATGTAATTACAAAGTTTTACCCAATAAATGAGAGTGCTTTTCATAGCCTGTGTGTATGTTTGCATTTATTGATATTAGACAGAGTTAACGCAGATGAGAGATGTAAATGGTAATGAGCATGGAATGAGCATTTTGAATGAGACCTGACAAACAAACGGTTGCTGTCCAAAAATGCTGGTAGGCCTTTCCCTGCACTCCACACAGCAAATTTAAATGCATGAAAATGAAGTTATGGCAAACAGTGATTAATGACAAGCATGACTTGTGAAACCAGTTATACTGAACAATCCAAACGGTATGGACAAGGAAAATAGCAGTACACTAGCGACAGGTCAGCTGATGGTAAAGTGCCAGCAAAAGGCTGCCTGCGTGCTGTGTGAGTGTCACAGTTCATTCCGTGACAACATGTAATGATGTTTAAGGTTCTTCTTATATTATTAGCACCCTGTCTGTTGGGAATGAATTCTGTTTGGTCTGGATTAATCAATGTTGTAATATGTTTTTGAACTCTTTGTGCTAAAATACTTGTAAGTAATTTCTGGTCGTTGCATATCAGGCTAATGGGTTTATATCCTTCACAGTGTGTTGGGTCCTTTCCTTCTTTATGAATCACAGATACAGTATAATGGCCTATGACCATGTCTCAGGAGGGTTATTCTTGGAGACAGCGTATCTAAACACCCTGGTTAATATTGGCACTAAGTCATCTATGAAGCATTTATAGAACTCTTCAGGGAGTCCATCGACTCCTGGTGATTTGTTATTTTTTTAAAAAAATTTAATTGCATCCCGAATTTCTGTTTCTGTAATTGGTGTTATCATATGTAGTGACACTTCCTCTGACAATGTGGGAAGGTTTAAACCATTAAGGAAAGTGTCAGTATTATCTGTTGTTTGTAATCTGGGTTCTTTGTATAGGTTTTGGTAGAATGAGGCAAAGACATCCACCACCTCTCTAGGATGAGATACTGTCAGAGGTGGACAGTAACGAAGTACATTTACTTGAGTATTGTACTTAAGTACACTTTTTGAGTATCTGTACTTTACTTGAGTATTATTTTTTTGGCAACTTATGACTTTAACTTCACTACATTTCAAAGACAAATATCGTACTTTTCACTCCACTACATTTCTATCAAGATCCTCGTTACTAGTTAATATGAAGCGGCTTTGAAAGTGGATGTTTTTTCTTTTCTTTTCTAAAACATGATTGTTTTTTTCCGCAGGTGACACTGAGAGACGATCAGTAATCACTAGGGTCACGTCACGTCCGTAGACTGGATAAAATCAAGATCAGTGATTTCTCCGCAGCGTTATTTAACACAATCAGTTAATGGTAGAATGGAAGGAGGCGGTTCTTCTGTGGAACGCACACACCCATGGCTTTACCTAGAACCCATGTTTCAGTTTCCTGAAAGGATTAAAGATTCATTTAGTTTTAAATGTTTGCTTTGTTTCCCTAAAATGAACCCATCATGGCCGACAAAAACTCGCCATCCAACCTGCGGAATCATATTGCGGTATATAAAAGTTTTCTTCCAAGAGAAAGCTTGCAGTGAAGTTGTCTGTGCTTTTAGAGCGTGCGATAATGTTGCAAACGTAGCTATGCGGTCTGGTTAGTCAAATGACTTTCTATGGATTTTCCCACCAAGTTGCCGTCGCCTTGTCCACGGCTAACGATAACACATAGCTAGTTAACTTGGACACTGTTAGTTAGCATGTAAAAATGGAGCTACGTTAAGATGAATAACGATAACTTATCGGAAGTGCTTTCAGAAATATGTTTTAGTATAATCTTGCCAAATAAACAGAATGTAGAAATCTTTCTTTTCTAGTAGCGTTAGCTACCCAACGTGATTTCGAGTCTGAAAAGAGTTTGCTAGCGTCAGGTGGAGTTTCACTGCCTAGCTAGCTTAATGTTAAACCACCATGATGGCACAGCATGCGTTCATTTTGTGAATTCATATTTCTGTCTTTGGTAACGGCATTAGGTTTTGTCAGCGTTGTGGCAATAATACAACGATGCGTTGACAGAAAATGTACTTTTAATACTTACGTATTTTTAAAAGCAAGTACTTCAGTACTTTAACTTAAGTAAAAATTTGACTGGACAACTTTTACTTGTATCGGAGTAACATTTGACCAGTAGGATCTGTAATTTCACTTAAGTAATGAAGTTGGGTACTTTGTCCACCTCTGCGTATTACTGACATATAACAATGCCTCGTCAAGTTCCGTGAAATTCCTCCAAAAATCAGGACTCGATTTCAGAAGGCGAGTACCCTTCCCAGGACAGACGGACATCGCTATGACAATCCCTCTTCAGGCATTTCAGCCAGCGAGGGATAATAAAAATTGTGAAGGAAGTTGATTTCAGAAAGCAAGCACACCTTGATGAAATTGCCAAAGTTTGCTAATAATCAAAGGCATAACGCCGGTAAAAATTTGCCCAAATTAAACGAAATTTCAATATGCGTATAACTGTCATATAAAAAAGCCTTTTGCCAAGTTTGGTGAAATTCCTCCACAAATTGTAAGAGGAGTTGATTTCAAAAGGATGTACACCCTCATGAAACTGTCAAAGTTATTTAATCAAGGGTTAAAACTCTGGGAAAATTTTCACAAATGAAATTAAACTGCAATACGCGCATATAACAAGGCCTTTTGCCAAGCTTCGTGAAATTCGTCCAAAAATTGTGAGAGGAGTTGATGTCAGAACACAAGCGCACCTTCAGAAAATTGTGAAAGTACAAGGTTGTTAATCAAGGGCTGTAACTCTGGTAAAATGCGACCGAATGGAACAAAACAAAAAAACAAAAATATGCATATTACAAATATATAACAAAGAATCCTGTCAAGTTTTGTGAAATTTCTCCAAAAATTGTGAGAGGAGTTGATTTCAGAACATGAGCACCCTTCCCGGGACGGACGGACGGACGGAAATCGCCACGACATAATCCCCCTTCAGGCCTTTCAACCAGCGGGGATAATAAAAATTGTAATTCTTGGCAAACTGTTGTAGCATAAAAGAAATAAAGTACTTCAGAAATATTGTGCCGTTACTGGAAAATCACCTTCAGGGTTATAACGGTACAGTATCACACCGCCATCCTGTTGTTGATCATTTTCCTATTACAGCACATCACCACACCACGTGTTTTATTTCTGACTTAAACCAATAAGCTTTGAGACCTCAAATACTGAAACACTACTCCATTTAACGTAAATGACTCCTTCCCAACTCGCACCCTTTAAATCTTCTGCTCCCGTTTATCATAAACCCGCAGAGACGATAAATAGCTGACTGTTGAAGTCAATTTTTAATTAAAAGCATAATAATGACAATAAGTGCAAAAGCAAGCAAGGTGTCTTTCTTAAAAGAAAAAGCTTAATGCGTTTGACCCAAAGCTGTGCGACTTGCATAAAACCCAAATCTGCGAGGTTTTTTGTTTGTTTGTTTATTTGCCTTTCTAAGAGCCCTTTATAGTCAGTATAATACTCATTATAAAAAAAAATAAAAAGTCCATTTATTTAGGTCTTTATGCATTAAGATCAAGTGCCTTTTGTCTTCAGAGATGCTGCAGGCTTTTTCAGTTCCTTTGGGGAAAAACAAACCATTTTATGCGGAATAGCACGGCTACCATGCTGAGCGGCTGAAAACAATTAAAAAAAAATTTTCTTAAGAAAAAAAATAAAATAAAATAATAATAATCCAAAGCTCTGAGGTATAGATTGTGTGATGGGCCTTGTCCTCGTTACCCAAGCTTATTCCACTGTACGTGAGCACCTCGCCCTGCCCTTGAGCTCAAACCTTCTAAAGCTGCTCTTATTTCCCCAGACAGCTATTCTATCTTTTTTTTTTTAAATAGTCAATTTCAGACACCGTCTCGCTGGATGCATTAAAGTTTTTGCTGTTTCTGTGACCAGCATTCCTGCAATTTGTGCATCCAGCAATAACGGGAGCTCAGCAACTTCTCAGCCATGCGCGAGACACACTGTATAGGTATTATAAGAAGGAAAAAGACATCATCTCTATATGTCAGTTCTTAGGAAACTGATGAATTGTTTTGATAAATTTGGGTACTGTGTTTGTGAATGTGTCTATATAATAAAAAGAAAATCATATGTTGGCTTGAAGATATGATGTTGGAAAACTCACATTTTTTTATACGAAATACATCACAGCCCTGAAGGACATATTGAAATGATATCGGCTGGCTTTTTTTCGTGGTCTATCAGATATATTCCATTCAGCTAGCACGATACTGAACGAGTCAAAGACGAGAAGCTGAATGGAATATATC